>JAQFVV010006320.1:1437741-1695214 GCA_028023455.1 Epiperipatus broadwayi | reverse complement strand
CACTTATGTCATACTAAAGTAAGGCTTAAAGAAGAATATATTATGATTAGTTAACATTGTGTGATAAATACTAAAATCTAGTACTGATTTTTGGATAATATTTTGTGTAACATATTTGACTTTGCAAGATAAATTTTTTTTTTATATTTTGAGAAATCCATACTCATTATAAAATTTTGTTTTCTATAGAATGTTTTCTAAATATGAATTTTTTAAAATAAGATAGTTTAATAATATTAAGGATAAAATGCTGTTTCTAATAAAGTAGATAAATATATTTGTAATAAGTTAACCATAATGAGAAACCAAATAGTAACATTTTTTTTAAATTTTTTCCTAAATCTAAATAAAGATATAATTGAAATATAAATTATTTTTTATAACCTGGTAGATCAAACTGTAAAGTAAAAAAGTTAAGGTTATCCACTGTAAATAGTGTAAATAAATTGTTTATTTATTTGTTGTTAGTAATAAACTTTGTTAAATTTTGTTATTTAAAAAATTTTGTGTCCGAGTTATTTATTTCTCCACATTGCTGCATGAAATCACGATATATGCATAATAATTGAAAGAAATATATAATTTTGCACAAAAGATAAATAGAAAATTATTTTAAGAATTTTAAATATTTTATTGGTATTCATTATAATTAAATAATCATCATCTTACATTATTTTATTGGACATAAATTAGTTATCACAATATTATATATATATATATATATATATATATATATATATATATATATATATATATATATATATATATATATATATATATATATATATATATATAAAACAATGAATATCTTTTTTATTACTTGATCTAAAATAATAATGATAATTTTCTCATTTCAAAGTTGAAGCATCATGGTTTCACTAACAACTTGATGATAGCTTCTTTTCACTGTAGTTACTTATGTTGCTAATCTGGACAATTTTATATACAATGATGTAAATACTGAGATTTTATTATCAACTTTACTTATTCAATTTATTAACAACTATCTTTAACTAGTATCTTAAGAGATAACTTTAAGTATCAAATGAATTGACCCTGAAATATGTTGAGCATTTTATCTACCAAAAGTATTCCTGCCTTTGATATGTGTTGTCCTGAAATTAAAAACTATGCTAAATGGTTTTTTTAAAAATATTTTTACTTTTTTATTTATTACATATCTTATTTTTCAATCAAATTTCCTCTCATTATTTCTTTCTTAATGACTAAATTAACAAAAAAAATTGAACATAAAAAATGATAATTTAAATAAAAATTATATTTTTTTCTAAATTTGCCTTTACACCATTATATATATATAAGGTTGAATCTATAATATATGTAATTATATATATATAAGGTTGAATCTAAAATAAAAAGCTACTTGTCTTTACGTATTTTTTTACTAACACAAATAAAATCAAATTAAATGTTTTACAAAAAAATATATATCACAATTAGCAATTTTTACCTATATTTTAGTTTCACTAGCATATTTAATGTGTACACAATATATATATTAGGTATAAATAAATAATAGAATTATTATTTTTTGTAGATGATTACTTTCCAGTTTAAATTCTTAATAAACTTTTTATTTGCTTTATTTTTCCAAAAATATGAAATTTTCTTCCATTAATAACTTTTTTAATTGTCCATATTTTTCGAAAGTTCCTAGCAGTGATTGGATTATCTTTCTAACTTTTATTTTATCAGATTTACTCCTTATTCTAAATTACATTTTTAAAAATATTGAATTATTTTTAAGAAATATAAAGTTAGAAAAGAAAATTATTTTTAAAACTAATATTTCAACTTTGAAAATACAAGAAAAAAATAAATATCATAGATATAATTACATAATCAGAACAATATCCTTTTTCTTAATTACCAATTACCATACCACAAATAAAACTATTAAACTAAAATAAATAAATATGTTTTAATTTACTTTCTAAAACCTGAAAACATTATTGTTTATATAACATAAAGCTAACTAAATTCTGTTTAAACATTTAAATTATACTCTAAATTATGAAAAATGACAAAAATAAATATTTTTAAAGTAAATATTTTTGAATAAAATCTGAATATAATCACATTATTTTTATAAATTGTTAAAAATGACACATTTCTGCAAAAATAATTATAAATATATAAACAAAGTATGGACAATATTTATTATTTTTTTCAAAATGGAAACAAATATCACAAATGCTCTTGCAATTATTTTTATGTGGAAAGATCAAGCAAATATCAGTGTGATATTGTGAGTGAGACATTGGCTTGTTTGTCATAAATTTATTTGTATGATATTGAAAAATTAAAGAATATGATAGCTTAATACTAAAGTTAACAGATATTTATATACATATATTATTTCAATAAGTAAATTAATTTTCCATTATAGAAAAAATGTTTTATAGATACAGTTTCTTAAGTATATATTAGAAAAATATCACAATAATTTTATTTATTTGCTAAAGTATTATTTCCCAAATTATATCTACTGTGTTTTTTTTGTTCACCTTATGTGATATTTTTTGTCTTATTTGTAAATAAATACTTAACTCTGATGTTAATTCATCCTATGTTTCAACAAAAAAATTAAACAAATTTATTTTAAACATTCAAGACTGGCAAAAAAATTGATTAACTTTTGTAACAGCTATCTCAGCAGTTTGAATTTGTTATACTTTTACTTAAATGAATTACTTCCTATACATATACAAACATCTATAAATATTTCTATATAATTATTGCAGTTTTTCCTTTATAATACTACATTTCATAACCAGCACTATTATTTAATATTAGTAACTTTAAAAGCTACTTTCCCCCATATATCAACTATTTTTATTTATTCACTTCAGTTGATTACCTTTTATTTCATCTAAGAATTATGTACTTAGTGGCTGATAATACGTGTTATTACAACTTTAATAGTAGACAAAAAATCTTTGTAGACACACTCAATATATTATTTTTTAATTTTATTTTGTAAATTTTTCACTCTAATTTTTATGCCATTATGTACTTGACAAACTGTATATCATTACTTTTATGAGTCTGTGTTCAACTCCTCTATAGTACATATAATTTCTAAGTATATTAAATTACACATGTATTCTAATATTATAAATTCATCAAATGATAACTTGCATAAAATATCATTAAATATATTTATATGGTTATGTGTGTCATAACATAAAACAACATAAAAATATGGGTGCATCGATATATATAAATTTGAAAAGAAAAGTTGAAATAAACACAGGAAAAAAAATGTAGATATTTTCTAAATTACACTGAAATGACAGTTACAGATGAATCAAAGTTGAACTTAATTTTTTTTATTATAAATTAAATATTTAAAAAGTTCTAATTAATATTTTATTAATTCTGATTTTGAAATTAAAATAAGCATTCTTTATGGTATAATGGATATACTGGTAATTATAAAATTCCAATATCTATTTTGATTAGTAATTTTTTTAAATTAATGCATTGATAACATATTTTGATAAAATTCCACAAAGATTTTTTTAAAGAATTCACTTAAATAGAAAAGAGTCATTAACATTTTTAAATCAGGATAGGGAAAACTTACTTTTAATTACTTTATTTCTCCCACCCTGGTTATAAAAGATTGGTAAAAAGATTATATAGGAGTTTTTAGTTTTACAGTTATACAAAGACTATGAAGAGATAGCTGAAGCTGTGACAGTGAAAGTCCAACTTTTGCTATTAGTTTACTGTGGTAAAGTTTGGAATCACATAGGCCTGCTTTCACTGTGTCCATACTGTATTCTAGATGGAATTCCTGAAGTCTGTCAAATTCTAGACTAAATGGAGCTGATTTTAAGACAACAATTACTAGATTATATTTTACATGAAGATGTCAGTAATCCAGTCTATCATTTAAAAATGACCAACTTACCCACATAGTCCATCGATATGTGCTGAAGAATTAGCACCTACATATCATCTATTTTTATATATGTACACATGATATGTCTGCATTTATGTATCATTAAAATGTGATAGCTTATTTTTTATTATTTGACAATTCTTATATATTATGGCCTGTCTGTGTCCTTACACAGGAATGTGTTAGGTAGACACAAATATGTTAAAATTAATCATATTTTTATTATTGTATGACAATAATGTGGTAATATAACATTTTCAATAAGTTTATTATTTTGATAATTTAAAATATATGCTATAGACATCAATGTGCAAACTCATTTCCATGCACACACACACACACACACACATATATATATATATATATATATATATGCTAAATCACCTTTTAATTATTATCATAAAAATAAATTTTATGTATAGATTTATAACAAGTCAAATAAGTTTATAAATTATTATACTGCATATATATATATATATATATATATATATATATATATATATATATATATATATATATATATATATATATATATATATATATATATATATATATATATATATATATATATATATATAAACAGATGATCTGATGTTCAGATCCTGTTTCACAGCCCACATCCAATCTCCTACCATCTAACTATTTTCAAACCCGTCTTTACGCACATATACATATCTAATACGTATATTTCTTTTGCTGAGTATAATAACAAATCATGTAAACACATGTATTTTAATCTAAAAATATATTTATTTAATAATATTTGCATGTGTATATGGGCGTAAGTAATAAATTTATATATATATATATTTCAGTGTAGGAGATTGTGAATAAATTAATAAGATATATATATATATAACTTATTATTATTTCATATGTAATTTTGTAGCCAGAAATGAAGCAATCTTGTTAAAAAGTCTCTCGAAAAACAATTACCCGGAAGATCCCTTAGTTAAAAGTAAAAGATAATGATTTTGTAATAATAAAATAAACCCATTAGTGGAAATTCTGTCCATGCTAGCTTGTTTTAAATCATAAAATTTATTTTAAAACAATCATTCAAGACACTGATAACAATATTGTATTGTTTCAAACGTCTTACTAGATAAGAGTATCCAGTCAAACTATTTCAGATGAACCTTAAGTGCTTAAACTGCCTCAGGTCCAGCAGTAGTTGCTAAGTTACATCTTCAAAATAAAAGAATATATACTGCTGGACATGAATCCACAGAAGGGGGAGACCATAAAATAATTATGTTGCTATACATATTCCATGCCAGTTTTGATTCTCACTCAATGTGCTGTGAGTAGGGAAAATTTCACCTTTTCCCTCCATTCTAATATGCTGTTCCCATAAGCGAAGCTCTGCATCCCATACTGATGAACTTTATATATTTTTTTCCATGAAAGTGAAATGCTAACTATCATAGAATAATGCTACCCTAGATCTAGTGAAACAATACCAATGGACTGACTCGTAATAAAATTGCTCTTTCAAATAGCAAGGTAAAAACAACTTTGACCACTTGTAATTCTTAAATCCTGCCTTCTCTGTAATATTTATATTTTCTAATCTATATTAAATGTCTTCAAAATATGTAAATCTTATAACTCTATATAACTAATCAATACTAAGCCTCTTATAAAATGTTTTCTTTTCTTTTATTTCCAAGTGGCAAATAATTTTCATTTAGATTTATGTATTTATATTTTAAAAGAAATGCCAATAGTATTTCTAAAATTGCAAACATATAATGTATTTTCGTTTTCCCCACCCATCATTTATTGGGTAATCAACTTATAACTTAATCAAAACAAATCTTATTCGATTTGCCCAGGTGTTTGTGATTTTAGATAAACAAACTAATTATATTTTTATATTTACGGTAGAAAAACAGTTTGACATCTATTTTTTTATATTTTCCTTTCTAAATAATGTGCTATCTCTTATTATTAATTTATATATGTAAAACCCATCTTAGCTATTACCACCACCCCTTTATTTTGTAATAATTTATATATTTTCATAAGGGCATTTATTAGCCAAGATTGAGATTTATGAAATGTGTGGGAAGTAATGAATAGTATCAAGTAACATAATGTAAGGGGGGGGTTCAAGTCTTAGTTATATTTAATTAGAATTATTATCCATGTTTGTTTAACAAAGAAACCATATCACTACATTGAATATCTCATAATCTATGGACAGTAAACAAGTTTAGATAATATTTAGAGTTATATTTATATTGTAATTTTAAGCGTTACGTGCATAAGGGCCACTTCATTTATATATATTAAAATATATATATATATATATTTTTTTGTGTGTGTGTGTGTGTGCTTCTCTCTCACATGGAGGTATTTTCTAAGTCGAGCCCCATCATTGTTTCTCAATGTCTTTGAACCAGGCTGTAAAACCACCCTGGGGACATACTTGGTCTTATGTGCATACTTTATATGGGGAGCGATCTTGGGAAACCAGATGTTGCCGACTGCCCTTCATCTCAATACCAATCCTGCCTATGTTTGCAAAGGAAATCGATCAATTTCATTATTAAAATTCATGAAGCACACTCCAGGATCCATAATTGGACCACCCCAATCTGCCGCCATGGACGCACTACCTTTCAGTGTATTATTAGTCACTTAGAAATAGCCATAGGCCGTAATGAGATGATTTCTTTAAACAGACATATTTCCATATGTTTACTATGCATATCAATACAATAAATTTATTATCATTTAGATAATTATTCATTACTCATCCCACACATTAATTATTTATAACTTAAATTAATAATAATATTGAATAACCAAATGTAATATGTGCTTGTAAAATTATTGTCTTTTTAAATCAAGTAAATGCTCTTTTCGTCTCTGGGGGCATAATAGTATTTTAGTAATGCATCCCAATAGCACTAATTCCTTAACTCACACATATATATTATTAGCATAGCTGCAAATATCATGTTATTGTTAAATATTAATTTTATGTATATATATATATATATATATATATATATATATATATATATATAATACTTATGAGGCTAATGTCGGATAAATAATCCGACATAATTTTTGTTATTAATCTAATAAATCTTAAATATATATATCATCTCTCGAACCATTGCTTTCTTTTAGTTAAGTTAATATCTTAAGTTATTAATTATGCTCAATTTGACTAGATGATCTCTGCTAAATACATAATTAATATGCTAGGTCATGAGCCTTCTTTGTCCATAAAATATAGCTAGTTGTTAAGTTAGTCTATCATTAAAACTTAGCCTAGAGTCTTTTTGTGTCTCCGATGAGTGGTGCCGGCAGTGAGAAGTAAATTAAATTGATTTCATCGAGATTGTTGTTCATAATGTTTTAGATCTGGGAAATAGGCAAATAGGGTAAAGTTTGTGAGTGTTCCTGACCTGTGTATCTTGCACATAATTGGATTCGAGGTACTTTTGCCTGGATGCTAGATCTTGTTACGTGAACATACAAATCCGACTGGCACAGATTTTTTCTTTTCCCTGGGTTTGGAACGTCAATGTAGGGCTTCGAATACAAACACCCACATACCTGCGATAGTAGTTGATAGTGATAGATATACCATATTTTTAAAAAAAAATTTTTTTTTTGGGACACCCTGCTTAAAATTTTTTTTTGAATATTGGTACACACTTCCTGTGAGTCATTGTTAGTATAATTATAAAAATATGTTTCAAGTAAATGTTATGTTATATATGCAATATTTTTTCCACATAAAAGTTTTAAAAGTTTATCATTTTCACAAAGATATCAAATAAAATAGTGGCAGTTTTGTTTTCTTTTTTTTCATATGTATGATTTAAATGATAATAATGTTATACAATGTTTTATTCCTTGTCCGTAAATGTTCATTACATGTATAATTCCTGTGAGTTTTTAAAAAGTAAAGAGAAGTGACAGCTTTTAAGGGGCTTTTACTTTCATATTAATAAAAGATTAAGAAGTGTTTTTCCCAAATAATCTTTATAGTGTTCATAAATGCATTTAATATACATGTAATATTCCAGTGATATAAAAAAGTGACAGCTTTTAAGGGGCTCTCACTTTCATAAAATAAAATGTGTTTTTCAAAGAAGTAAATAATATGTTGTATAATGTTTTTTTGTCTTGGCCATAAACATAAAATGACATGTGGAATTCCCATGAATAAAATAGTGGTAGCTTTTAAGGGGCCTCCACATTTATAATAAAAATAAAAAAGTATATGTTCTAAATAGTAGTGTTTTATATATATAAAAGTTTCCATAAATGATTTTAAATAACATAAAGTATTTTCGACTTTACAGTGTGATAAAATAGTGATAGCCTGTATGGGGTTTTCACATTTAAAATAATAAGATAAAGAAGTGTGTGATATATAGAATAATAATATTGAGATATATAATATTTTTTTCCATTCTTATAAATAAATATAATATGCCCAAGTTTGAAGTGTGTGTGAATAATAATAATAGTATATTATAATTTTTTTCCTAAATGTTTTAAATAATGATGTTAAATATAATTTTTTCCTTGTTAATACATCTTTTAAATAAATATTTTAAATTTATAATATTTCCAAGTCTGAGAGAGTTAAATTAGTGACAGCTTTTAAAATGCTTTCACTGTTAAAAATAATAAAATAAATGTTCTAAATAATCGTGTATATGCAGATTTTTTTAATAATATTTATGTGTATGTAACTGCCTCAGATTAATGAAAGAAATAAAGTAGTGACAGTTTTTGTTATACTTTCATTCTCTTATATATAAATATGTGCTAAAGCCTTAATATTTTTTTTCTGTTATCATTGTTAAGCTATGAGGGTATAACTATTTAAGTATATAGTTTAGACAAGTGTACAATCCAATAATAGCAGATAATCTGGTCAGATCATATAGCCCTATCCCTTTGGCTGGTGCCCGATAATAATACCAAAATAAATTTGCCAATAGGTGATAGAGTTACTAAGAATAAAAATAGTTTAAAAGCAATGATTCATAATACAAAAGTTATTTAGAGTTTTTTTTTTCCCAAAATATGTGTATCAAGTGTATCAATGCAATGACTAATAAATCATTTTGTTGTTTCAAGTGCTGAAGAACAACTCCAGAAACAGACCACAAAAGAAGACATAAAGAAGGCCAGGTAAAAGTTGCAATAATTTTTATTATATACTTTGAATTGAAGAGCTAGATAATAAATAGTATAGTCAATATATATATATATGTGTGTGTGTGTGTATTTATCTTAGTGAGAAGCTAGATCTAGAAATAATTAATATTAAGAAATAAAAGGGTAGGATGACAATCGTTATTTCAATATATATATAAATTAAGAATGGGAGTGGGAGAGTAGAGCAAGGGAAGAGTGTGAGAATGGGGGAGGAGGTGTTCATCCATATTGAAATCAAAATAAACAACCATAAACTTATCTGGGTAGTTAGAAAATTAAAGTGTTTTATCTTAAATCGAAGAGACAAATGGAGAAAAGTAATGAGGATTTTGTTCAGGGAAAAGACATTGAGGTCGGGTAAAATTATTTTGGAGAGTAATGACACACCCAAGGAGGTTGAGAATCTATATGCAACCTGGGAAACAGAGATACAGATGTTGCAGAGAATGGAAAAAAGATTTGAGAATTTAATGGCAGAAATCGAAGACAAGTGTAGAAAGAGATTTGAAAGTTTGGAGGCAAAGATTGAAGACGAGAGCAGAAAGAGATTTGAGAATTTGAAGGCAAAGATCAAGGACAAGAGCAGAAAGATGAAGGAGTAAATAGCCACTACATGGGGTAACATGAATAGCACTGTAGCAACAAAGGTAGAGGACGTACGACTAGAGTGCCAACAGAAATGTGAGGATATTCATAATAAGTTTGAGGGGTCCCTGGAGGACCACAAGTATGAGACTCTGTATGCCATCCAAGAAATAAAAGGAGAGCTTATAACCAAGCAAGACAAACGAGAAGCCACCTTTCATGTATGCATGGACAAAATGAAAGAAGAGATCAGTAGTATAAAGGAGGATATCGAAAAAACCAAGGAGAAAGTGAGCTTCGAGAAAGAAGGAGCAGAGAGAATGACCAACAGACCTCAGCCTCCACTAGAAACCTGTGCAGGAGGGTCAACATTCATTATGTCCAAGGAACCGATAGTACACTCACCAGTATCACTGACCAATTTTGAAACTCAAATTATAAGAGCAATACAGCAGAATATGCCACCCTATGCACGGCAGATGATGGTGGGATGTCAAGTTAGGAAGATAGAGGAGATGGCCCAATTCCTCACATCCATTGACCATTCACCCATACAAGCGGAACCACCCAGATATCACTCTGGACCCATGGGGCAACCATCTAGAGACAAACACAACTTATGGCAAAATGAAACAACTAATACCAAAAAGTATGAAACACCAGATCGAGGGAGAAACTAGATAAATCTGAGCTGGACAGATATAACATGACAACAGGTATATTCAATGATAAATGACTTAGGACTTTAATACTTAGTATATATTATAGCATAGTTTTTTGATTTTATTTTATTCAGTTAAGCAAGCAGTTTGTTTTGTTTACATGAAGACAGAGTAATTTTTTTTTTTCCAGTAATATAGCAGAGAGTTAGGATATTTAGTGTAAATGTAAGTTACAACAGGGTAGTGTTCGGGCAGATCAAAGCAAATTTTTTTAGATACATCACCAATCCACAAGTTGTTCTTTAGTTACCTGGACATCAAGTAAAAGATTTTTTTCTTTTTTAAACATTTTTTCATTTTTTTTCAGTAAGTTTGGGAAAATGAAACAGATGATCAGATGCTCAGATCCTGTTTCACAGCCCACATCCAATCTCCTACCATCTAACTATATTGAAACCCATCTTTACACACATATACATATCTAATACGTATATTTTCTTTTGCTTAGTATTCTAATAACAAATCACAGTAAACACTTATGTATTTTAATCTAAAAATATTTTTATTTAATAATATTCTCATGTGTATATGGGCGTAAGTAATAATTAATATATATATTTATAATTATATATATATATATTTCAGTGTAGGAGATTGCGAATAAATTAGTAAAGTTATGTTATATATAATATATAAAGTATCATATATGAAACTTATTATTTTTTCATATGTAATTTTGTAGCCAGAAATGATGCAATCTTGTTAAAAAGTCTCTCGAAAAACAATTACCCGGAAGATCCCTTAGATAAAAATAAAAGATTACGATTTTGTAATAATAAAATAAACCCATTAGTGGAAATTTTGTCCATGCTAGCTTGTTTTAAAATCATAAGATTTATTTTAAAACAATCATTCGAGAAACTGATAACAAAATTGCATTGTTTCAAACGTCTTACTAGATAAGAGTATCCGGTCAAACTATTCCAGATGAACCTTAAGTGCTTAAACTGCCTCAGGTCCAGCAGTAGTTGCTAAGTTACATCTTCAAAATAAAAGTATATATACTGCTGGATTTGAATCCACAGAAGGAGGAGACCATAAAATAATTATGTTGCTATACATATTCCACGCCAGTTTTGATTCTCACTCAATGTGTTGTGAGTAGGGGAAATTTCGCCTTTTATCTCCATTCTAATATGCTGTTCCTATAAGCGAAGCTCTGCATCCTGTACTGGTGAACTTTGTATATTTTTTTCCATGAAATTGAAATGCTAACTATCATAGAATAATCCTACCCTAGATCTAGTGAAACAATACCGATGGACTGATTCGTAGTAAAATCGCTCTTCCAAATAGTAAGATAAAGAGAACTTTGACTGCTCGTAATTCTTAAATCCTGCCTTCTCTGTAATATTTATATTTTCTAATCTATATTAAATGTCTTCCAAATACGTAATTCTTATAACCCTATATAACTAATCAATACTAAGCCTCTTATAAAATATTTTATTTTATTTTCAAGTGGCGAATAATTTTCATTTAGATTTATGTATTTATATTTTAAAAGAAATGCCAATAGTATTTCTAAAATCACAAGCATATAATGTATTTTTGTTTTCCCCACCCATCATTTATCGGGTAATCAACTTATAACTAAATCAAAACAAGTCTTGTTTGACTTGCCCATGTGCTCGCAATTTTAGATAAACAAACTAATTATATTTTTATATTTTTGGTAGAAAAACAGATTGACATCTGTTTTTTTGTATATTTTCTTTTCTAAATACTGCGCTATCTCTTATTATTAATTTATATATGTAAAACCCATCTTAGCTATTACCACTACCCATTTATTTTGTAATTATTTATATATTTTCATAAGGGCATTTATTAACCAAGATTGAGATTTATTAAATGTATGAAAAGTAATGAATAATATTAAGTAACATAATGTAAGGGGGGGACCTTCAGATCTTAATTATATTTAATTAGAATTATTATCGATGTCTGTTTAATGAAGAAACCATACCACTATGCCGAAATATCTTATAATTTATGGGCAGTAAACAAGTTTAGATAATCTTTAGAGTTATATTTATATTGTATTATTGAACATTATGTGCATAAAGGCCATTTCATTTATATATATATATTCGGGCTTCTCTCTCACATGGAGGTATTCGCTAAGTCGAGCCCCATCATTGTATCTCAATATCCTTGAACCAGATTGTAAAACCACCCTGGGGACATACTTTGTCTTATGTGCATACTTTATATTTGAGGAGCGATCTGGTAAACCAGCCCAATAAAGATGTTGCCGACTGCCCTTTGTCTCAATACCGACCCTGCCTATGTTTGCAGAGGAAATCGGTCAACTTCATTATTAAAATTCATGAAGCACACTCCAGGAACTCTAATTGGACCACCCCAATGCACCCACCACCTTTCAGTGTATTATTAGTCACCCAGAAATAGCCATAAGCCATAATGAGATGATTTCTTTAAACAGACATATTTCCATTAGTTTACTATGCGTATAAATGTGATAAATTTATTATCATTTATATAATTATTCATTACCTGTCCCACACATTAATTATTTATAACTCAAATTAATAATAATATTGATTAACCAAATGTGATATCTGCTTGTACAATTATTGTCTTTTTAAATCAAGTAGATGCTCTTTTCGTCTCTGGGGGTGTAATAGTATTTTAGTAATGCATTCCAATAGTGCTAATTCCTTAAGTCACACATATATATTATTGGCATAGCCGCAAATATCATGTTATTGTTAAATATGAATTAAAAATATATATATAAAATATATATATAATACTTATGAGGCTAATGTCAGATAAATAACCCGACATAATTTTTGTTATTAATCTAATAAATCTTAAATATATATATATCAACTCTCGAACCATTGCTTTCTTTTAGTTAAGTTAATATATTAAGTTATTAATTATGCTCAATTTGACTAGATGATCTCTGCTAAATACATAATTAATATGCTAGGTCACGAGCCTTCATTGCTCATAAAATATAGCTAGTTGTTAAGTTAGTCTATCATTAAAATTTAGCCTAGAGTCTTTTTGTGTCTCCGATGAGCGATGCCGGTGGTGAGAAGTAAATTAAATCGATGTCATCGGGATTGTTGTTCATAATGTTATAGATCTGGGAAATAGGCAAATAGGGCAGAGTTCATGAGTGTTCCTGACCTGTGTATCTTGCGCACGATTGGATTCGAGGTACTTTTGCCTAGATGCTAGATCTTGTTATGTGAACATACAAATCTAACTGGCACAATATATATATATATATATATATATATATATATATATATATATATATATATATATATATATATATATATATATATATATATATATATATATATATATATCAAATCAAAACTACCCCAAATCTAAAATTAAACCAGACCAGCATAAAAATAATATTAAAACACAACCTAAGGTTTCACTGCTACAAGCAGACTTCTCAAGTGTAAAGAACTACAAAAAACCACACATTATATATACTATTAAAAACTACCCACAAATCCATTCACTTCCCATCCACCCTTAATATTAAAAGAACCCTTAAATAAGTTAATTGCTTCAGAATAATAAATTTTCAATAATAAAGACTCTTTAATTCTTCTTTTGATTTCATTTCTCTCAAAGAAGACAACCTTAGCTTCATCAAAATCAATAGTGTGGCCTGTATCTTTTTCATGGACATACAAAGCAGAACTAAGATATCTATTTTTAACTCTACTTTTATGAACCTTTATTCTTTCATTTAAACTCAAACTACTCTGACCTATGTAAACCTTCTTACAAAATAAACAAGGAATAAAATATACCACACCAGGAATAGTCTTTCTATCAAAAACTTCTTTTGTATTATTTAATAAATTATTCAATGTAACACCCCTTTTCCAAGCAATTTTCTTATTTCCAAACAATTTACTATTTCTACACACAATTTTATAAGAAGACAATTTAAATGGCAAAGAAATAAAATCATATTTTTCTTTAACCTTTACATCCTTACAAATATTACTATTAAATAAAATACTTTTAACAAATTTATCAGAGTATCCAACACTCAAATAATCTTTATAAAATTGATATTTCTGAAACAAAGCTACCCCACTAGAATTATTTAATTTAATATTCCTATGACAATAATTCCTTAAAACAGCTACTTTATGAGATACAGACTGATAGCTATCAGGTTTAATTATAGATCTTAATTCTTTACTTTTAACTAAATGACTGCACAATAAACAATTAGTTTCTATATTTCTAATCACCAAAAGATCTAAAAATTTTAACTTACCAAAATCTAACCCCCCTCCTTCTAACACAAATTTTATAGAAGGATCAAAACAATTAAACTCATTTACAAATTCCTTCAATTTATCATTCTCAACTACAAATAAACAATCATCAACATATCGGAAGACAAATAATTTTACATATAAACAATTATTTTAATAATAATTTCCTCTTCCATAAAACTAATATAAACTGAACATACTAAAGGAGAAATAATATAACCTATTATCCACCCTTCCTTAATCTTATAAAAATTACCTTTATAAGTAAAATACATAGAATCTTCCAATAACAAAAGCAAATCTTTAATTACCTTAATTTTATTTTTTGATAAAGAACTTTTCTTAATCAATACAGACAAAAGAACATCAATACTGCTTAACCTATTCACAGACTGATACATATTTTCAATATCTAAACTTCCAAATACCCAATTACTTTTCATTTTAAAATTATTAATCTTATCAAAAGCCTCAAAAGAAGAAGAAACTGTGTACTGACCAAAATCAACATATTGTTTTAAAAAATTATTCAAGAATCTAGAAATACCCTCTACAACACTACCTGCAAAATCAAAAGTAAATCTTAAAGGAAAACCATCTTTATGAGTTTTAATATTCACAAACATCTTAGCTGATGTAAAATCATTAGGATAGCATTTTAAATAATCTACTCTATTAAAAATTTTTAAATTAACCATTTTTTTCATAATATCTATCAATTTTCTTTTAATCAAATTACCTGGATTTTTATCTAACAACATATATTTACCATTATTTAATTCTCTATCCATTTTCTCTTTGAAATCATCTCCTTTCATAATAACAAACCTACCAGCTTTGTCTTCACGAGAAATGATTACATCATTAGCAATTAACCTATTTTTAAGATGTTTAATCTCAGCAGGATTAATAACAAATTTTTCTTTCCTTTTTAAACTTTTATTCAAAATCGATTGAATACCAACTTTCTGCTCATCACTCAAATTACTAGATTCAATAGACGAAATTGTATCAAAAACTATATTTTTTGAATGAAATGGAACAAAATTAGGGCCTTTACCAAGAATATCTAATTCTCTATCATTTAACTTCAAATCCATAAGATTAACAACTCTATTCTCAGAAACCTTATTCTCATACCCTTTATCACTACAATAAACTTTATTAACTTTCCCAAACAACCACTTTAATTTTCTTTCATATTTTATACAATAGAAATTTGACCTATTCTGTCTAAACTATCTCATAAAAAAATTCAAAATTGAATAATTAAAATCGTGCCTCCTTTCTAAATAATATCTATTCCTTTTATATAGATAAATAAATTTATAAAACCTTACAAAAGTATCTTTTAAAAAACTATTCAATATACATGTTTGTAACTTAAAAACTAAATTTTTATTTTGAATCAACTTTTTATTTCTACTAAAATTAATAACACAACACCTAGGAAAAACACTAAATTCCCTACATTTTTTAAGAAAGTAAATCTGCCATCGTAAAGACTCTATCTTATCACTATATTTAGACAAATTTTTAATCCTTCTAATATCATTAAATGGAAAATTATTAAAAATTAAACTCCACAAACCCATACTAAATACCCAAATTACCAATACCCTTATAAATTAAAACCCAATAAAACCTACACACACTTATATATATATATATATATATATATATATATATATATATATATATATATATATATATATATATATATATATATATATATATATATATATATATATATATATATAAACACAAATATAATTTTTCAACCCAAACTCAAACAACAAACATAATATACATAAATGACATTGAAATATATCAATAATTAAAAACAAAAAACAAAAATAAATATATCAATAATAAAATGTCAATAATAAATATCAATAATAAAATATCAATAATAATAATAATAAAAAAATTATCTTTACACTACATCAGCAAAACTACTCTTAAACTCAAAAAACTCATTAAAATGTAAACATTACAAGCATAAAGCTAAACTAGTCAATATAAAATCAAAACTACCCCAAATCTAAAATTAAACCAGACCAGCATAAAAATAATATTATATATATATATGAATCTATGCTTTATATAATGACATATTTGTAAAATACAATGTGATAGCATATTTTTATTATGATATGACAACTCAAATATTTTCATTTTATATTGCACAGTCACATCTATCTGCTGATAAATAAATATGTTTTTTGTAAACATATTGGTACATACATGTAAATTACAATGTAATAGTGAATTTCTTTATGATATTAATCAAAACCAGAAGATTTATTTTATATGTATAGCCATATTTTACAGACCTTAATTTAATTTTTATTGTTATTAATAAATTGATATTTCATTGTTGAAGTTATTCCTGTGAATTTAATCAACATTAAATAGCTTTAGAATATTATGTTATATCTTTTGTTCACAGGAACATGAACAGTTTTGGAATTTTTATTACTGTGCCAGATTCATGCATAACAATCTGTTTTATAAAAAAATATTTTATATTTGGTGTTTATGTACATCTAATTCATGATGATTCTGGATAGACACAAGAAGATATTTTTAGTGTCCATGCACTATATATATTTACTTTTTGTTATTTATTAGAAATCATTTATTGTTGGCCAGTACATAAAAGGTACTAAGTGACTAAACCATTGATGAAATCAGCAGGTTTTAGTATTCCATCATTGTTGTTTTATTTTTATATATTATGATGGATTAGCACTTATGTTTGTATTTTTAAATTAATGTTTAAAAAATATGTCCACGCTGGCATGGGTTAAATAATTAGCCTAGTCTATAGTAGACCCATTTCAAATCCAGTCACAAGATTGTCTGATGATTTATTTTTATTATTGATTATTCTTGATGATAAATTACTATTATTGTTTTTGGATAATTCTGGTGAATTTATAGTTACTTACACTTAGTTCTATGTTGATCTTTCATTCATGTTATATTCATTGCTCTTTATATTACTTGTATGTTTATATTTTATTAACTTAGATATGATGATGATGATTTTCCATTACCCTAGATTCAACCCATGAATTCATACTGTTATAAATAAGTACCCAACTATGGGCCAATGATGATCATGTACTCTTGTCCATTACCACAAAGTTACCACTCAACATGATCTCAAATACAAGCACATAAGAGAAAGAAAAAAAGATTCATTTTATAAAGAATTAATATTAAAGTATTACTGTAAAATATTTGTCAATAGTACAGATGTTTATAATTTATAAAATAGTTTTAGAATATTTTTAATAACTTCATATTTATAATTGAATAGAAAATCTATGATTTTAGAGATTGGATTGGGTTTTTGACTGTTGGAACTTGTTTAGCTGGACTTTTAGTTTTAATGATGAATAGATGGTTTGTTATTGGCTTAGTGATACATTTTCATGAAACTGTGAGGTGTGTTATATCTCAGGCTTGGGCAAAACAACTTTGTGATTTCCTATTGTTTATTATGCTGCAGTTAATGTTTTCTGGCATGATGCCAGCCTCCATGTCTCCTAGGAAAGGTGAAAGACATCTTTACATATTTTCCAGTTCCCAAGAAACAACAAAACAGATCATAGTTTTGTATATTGTTGTCTCCAAAACTCAAACAGGCAGTGTTTGGCAAACATTTTTGCATTATTTTTATTTTGAGGTAGGGTTTCTTATAGTGTCTAAATTGAGATCACTCTTTTAGTATTCATAGTGTATTGTGTACTTGTAGTCTAGTGGTTGGATTATTTATTTATTTTATAATTGTATGTCACTATTCATTCTATTAGCAGTTAGATGCCTGTCAAATCTCTAAAAACTTGATGAGTACATAGTTTTAGATATGAACTTTGTTATAATTATGCATGTATATTATGTAAAATATTTTTAGGTTATTGTTTCATTTCTTTTTTCTTTTCCCCATGAGGTTGGATATGAGAAGAACATTATCACATGACAAACAACAACATAGCAATGTGTGATCTATCTTTATATATATATATATATATATGATAAACAAAACAAGTTATAAAATTCGTAACTTCCTCTTTATGATCTCTAGATGGAGCTTTACCAATAGCCCACTAACAAGCTAGAAACCATGGTCTAAAGGTTGGAGACAATGAAAGAGATATTGAATTCTATCTCTGTCAGCAATTATTTAAACAAAGTTTGTGATGTAATGTAATGTACTGCAGCTACTCCTTAAATGAAGTCAAAAATCTCTCAGCAATTATACCAAGAAAAACTTGTGAGCTACTTAATTTTACATTCCCCAATCTAATTTTTCCATATTCTGCTCCGTCCCATTTCCACAACATAATCTTTGTCAACTCTACAGCCTTTATATCTAAATCACCTTTATCTTTTTCCAAATACAGCATAAAAACCAATAATCTACTTTCTGTATAATCACTTTTTTTCATATTTATTTTTCTATAACTTCATTATATGTGTGCTTTCTGTTTTCAAGCATTTACATTCAATTAACAAATGCCTAATATTTTCTATTCCTTCCTTACAAAATTTACAGACTAAATCACCCATATTTTTCCATTTACGTGTATATTCTTTTGTTGCTAAAGATCCAGTTCGAGCCTTGAACAATAAACTACTTTCCTTACTCTTATCATAAATTAACTCACACCTAATAGTCTGTTTATTTCTATATATTTTTAAACTCTTTTTACAAGCCATACTAGTTCTCCATCTCTCTAACTCCCTATTCTTTATTAATAAATGTATTCTTTTATCCCATTCCTTACCACTATAACACTCAACAATCCTCCTAACATAATCTTCCCATCTTTTATACAAATATACAGATATAAATTTTTTATCCAAATCTTTTGCATACCATATTACCATCCTCACCCATCTTGTTACCTGCCCTTTACTCATAACCCAATTATTGGTAAACCTCCATCTATTGACATATTTAACAATTAAATAATATTAAATTTCATTTTTATTATAAAGTAAGCATTTAAAAAGGTCTAAGTAATATTTTATTAATTCTGATTATGAAATGAAAAAAGGTATGTTTTATGGTAGAATACATATATTAGTAACTGTAAAATACCACTATCATTTCTTATCAGTAAATTTCTATAATTAATGTTTGTATAACATGTTTTAATAAAATTCCACAATGATATTTTTCAATGGATTATGTTCAATTGAAATAGCATCATTAATCTTTTTCTATCAAGGTGGGAAAACATATTTAACTAGCATATTTTTCTGCACCCTGACTATAAAAAATAAAATATATATTGAATGAGAATTTATAGTTTTACAGTTATACAAAAACTACAAAAAATAATTGAATGCAGAACAGTGCAAGTCCAGCTGCTGCCACTAGTTCACCATGGTGGTGTTTGGATTCACATGGAAGTTATAGGGCCTGCTTTCTGGGTTTTCTATGGTCAGTATTGTTTACTAGATGGTATGACTGAAGTGTATAAAATTCTACAGTAAATGAAGCTGATTGTAGGCCAAAAGTTACTGGATTGTGCCTTTCACAAAGATGACAATAAACCAGTATATTGTTTAGAAGGGACCACTTTACCATCTTGTTGAAGAATTAGTTTATATGTATATTGTTTTATCTATATTTATAAAAGTGCAGATAATAATACTAAGTTGTATATAAATAAAGTACAGCTGTTGAATTATTTTAAATACTGTCTTTAGTGAAAATGGCACTTGTCATTTTTTTAAATGACATTTTTTAAGTAAATAACTTTCTTCAATATAAACTGATGCACTTCCATTATATCTCATTTTAAAAACTCCAAAAAAATTTTAGATTAGGGAATAAAAGAAGTTGCTATATAATGTTTAAGACATTTATAATTAATCAAGAGTAATTTCTTAAAGAAGAAAACTTTTATGAAAAATTGTCAAAAAATTAAACATGAGATAGTGTGGATAATTGAAGGTTGTTATATATATATATATATATATATATATATATATATATATATATATATATATATATATATATATATATATATATATATATATATATATATTATTTTCAATAAAAGTCAAACAAGTACAATAGTAATTGATTGTGTTAGCAAGATATGGATGAGTGAATACAACAGATGAAGATATTTATATTTCAGGAATATGTTATATTGTTTTTGCTTGTTTAGTTTTTTTTAAATAAAATATAGGGTTAAGATGTAATGTCATATTAGTGTTATTGGTGAATTAGCAAAAAATATTTTTTAGACTTTTAAAAAAAGAGTATCATTATGGTTTTTTGACAGAATGCTGTATCTATTGTATTTATTGTTGTAATTTATGCATATGTTTAGAAATCTAGCAAAACCGATGACTTAGAAGCATGATTGCCTGTAAATAAAACATCTTTCTAAAAAATGAGTGTTTTGCAATGTTATTATTCTTGTTTGTTCTTTTGAATCTGATTATGTATAATACTAATGTAACAATGATGACCACTGATAAATAAAAATTATTATAGTGCTAAAATCTCATAACACTGATACATTTGAACACATATATGTCGAAAAGATAAATAATCACCAATATATGTATTTCATGCTAAACCAGCAATCATCAGTTCATCCAGATAACCATCTATACACATATATGCTATAAATGGTCAGATATATATTAAGGTAGCCAATCTTCATACTTTAATGGATAGGCTTAAATCTACTTCTCACTACAACTCTTCAACTGTCCATCCAATTGAAAATCTGATGATGGAACGCTCAAAGGCCACCCTGAGGCCAAGATTGTTGGCACAACCATGTTGACCCAAAGTCAATCTGACCCCTCATGTACATGACATAATCCATTTAATACATATACAAGGGATGGGCAGACATCTCTACTATGTAATATTTGAAACACATGCTTATTATATACCTGTACCTATATGTGTAATATATAGTGTATATGAGCACATACTTTCACATGACCACCACTATCCACCCTATCTCATAACACTGATACACTTGAACACATATATGTCAAAAAAGATAAATAATCACCAATATACATATTTCATGCTAAATCAGCAATAATCAGTTTGTCCAGATTACCATCTCTACCCATATCTATAAGTGCTCAGATATATATTAAGATAGCCAATCTTCATACTTTAATAAGGCTGTGTTCCAGTTATTCAATAGTAGAGATGTCTTCCCATCCCTTGTATATGCATTACATGGATTATGTCCTGTACATGAGGGGTCAGATTGACCTTGCATCAACATGGGTGTGACAAGAATCTCAGCCTCAGGGTGGCCTTTGAGCTTTCCATCATTAGATTTTCAATTGCATGGACAGTTGAAGAGTTGTAGTGAGGAGTAGATTGAAGCCTGTCCATTAAAGTATGAAGATTGGCTATCTTAATATATATCTGAGCACTTATAGCATATATGTGTAGAGATGGTAATCTGGACCAACTGAGGATTGCTGGTTTAGCATGGAATAGGTATATTGGTGATTATTTATCTTTTCAACATATATGTGTTAAAGTGTATCAAGGTTCTGAGATAGAGTGGAGAGTGGTGGGTGGTGTGAAAGTCTGTGCTCATATACCCTATATATTGCACATATAGACACAGGTATATAATAAGCCTGTGTTTCAATTATTATATAGTGCTAAAAGTATTTTACTTTATAAAGTATATATATATATATATATATATATATATATATATATATATATATATATATATATATATATATATATAAGGCAGTATGTAATTTGTTTATACTGAATGCTTCTTATATAAGTAACTAGAGGAATTTGAACTCATGATTTTTTTATTCTATTCAACCTCCACTCCATCTCAAGCGATCGATATAAATGACCACACACATGCAAAAAAGATACATGATCGTCAATATTCTGACCCAATTGATGAGTACTGGTCCTGCACAAAATACGTATATTGGGGATTATATTTCTTTTTCGCATATACGTGGTCCTGTGTATGAATTGCTTGAGATGGAACGGAGGATGAATAGCCTGAAAAATTCTAAGTTTAAAAGTATATATACACACCATCGTCCCTAAAAACGACTCTAAATAAATATGGTGAATCTAATTCAAAAACATACAATATTACAAAACTGAGAATAAAAAATTATATAATAAAAATGTTTTTTTATATAAATAAACTAACTAAATGTACTTTTATTATTATTGTTGATTTTGTTTTAAATTTTTATGCTGGTGTAATTCAATATTTTATTTTTTGAATTGAAAGCTTTAATCGGATCACATTCTCTTTATATTATCATTTTTTATCATTGTTAATACAGTTTTTTCTGCAAAATTTAAATTCAATTTACATTATAAAATTCAAGTCTATTGTCCATTTTAAAATATAATGCAAAAATCTTTTGTTAATATTGCTTTTGATGCATTTTATTTTACTTCCTACACATTTATATTTACTAGGTTTTTCTCTTTTTTCTAACATTTTTTTTATATACGATTTATTTTCATTTTTTAAAAAATATTTTGACAAAGATGAAAAAAGATGAAAAGTAAAAAAAAAAACACTATAAAATAAACATCCTATTTTTTATTCTTTACAAACTTTTATTTAAAAAAGTCCACTTAGTAGTTTTTACTTCGAATAAAAATGTAAAATAACATAAATGTTGTAAACAGTTCTTCCCCAAAAAAACAATCAGTACTTTATATTATCTTTCAGCCAAGCTTTATAATTAAATGTAAGTTTTTTTTACCACAAAAACATTATAAAATACTTTCTAACAATTTTTTTTTATCGATCATTTACTTCATATATCCAATCCTGCAAAGATTTGTCATTGCAAGAATAGTTTCACCATTATCACATTCTTTACAATAAAGGGCAGGTTGCTGTATTTTATGATATTGTTATGATATTAAATAATTTCTCCTCAACTTGTATATTATCTATTGATGAGATATGTTTTATTTCCATATATAAATTAGGTCAAATAACGGCATTAGTAATAATTCAGTGGCACTATTTATATCATTATCATAAATTATTTTATTTTTTATTTGATAAGTTCAAAAGCAGTGATTTGGAATCTGCTTTCATCTTAACACTAATGACTATTCTACAAAAGCTACCAATATATTTTAAATTGATATATCTTTTCAAGTAGATAACCTGTTGAATTGTAATGGTTAATATTAATATCATCTGTAATTACTGTAGTATTCTCTATACTCTTTGCTTCTTAAAATGAAATTATTCAATTTCGTTAAAGATCATGATAGTACACTTTCATGGATTCATAATATTTTTAAAATTTTCAACTGCTTTGAAGGTAATACATTCCAATCTTTTTTCAAAACACATTCAGATATCTTACCAGGTTCCATTTTGTTTTTACATTGTTTAACTTCACCATGTTTATATCTTCATCCAATTGATATAATTAATAGATATAATATTGAATACATCATTTAAGACTTATTTTGCTAGTGAAAGAAGATTATAATTTCTATCACATAAAGTATCATCAATTTAATATTAAAAATATATCATCAATGAATTTAATTGAATCAATATATCATTTTGAGTTTCCTAAGTTATTCTGGCCACAAAACATATAAAATGGTTATTAGAAGCAAATTATTGTACCATTTTGGATTTCTAATATGTCATTTTAAACCTTTGGATAGTTACTACATATCTCTTTAAACAATAGATATTGCTTTTTGAACATTATATTTAATTTATTAGCCTAACAAATGGAAATTACTACATGTGTTTTTGTTTTTACTCAAACGAGTAATCATAAAAAAAGTTTTTGTAACATTATCACCATTCTTTATCATAATCCCATCTATGATTACACCTCTTCTAAAATATTTATTGCCTCAATGGCACAAAAAATGTAAAGCTCCATTTGGTCAATTTAGATGTTAATAGCTACTGAAAATTGGCTTAAATAAAACTGAAAATTAATTTTTTTGTTTACATGTTTAGAAACTACCTTACTTGCTTATGAATTATGGCCAGTCCTTGTTTATAATATATTCAGAAACATAAGCAGTACATTCTGCAATTTACAAATAACTTTTACTCTTATTATTCTGGTAATTGTAAAAATTCTCTTATTCTGATAATGGATTTATACAAGTTATTGGTATATCTATTTTTCTGTTTGTATAAAATATTTATGATACTTAATTTATGTTTTGTGAAAATATTTGCAGCACTAAACAATATGAGTTTACAAAATAATACACATTTATTTTTAATAATTTTGGGCCAAATTTTATTGATTTTATCAATGCATGTATTGATGACTTCAAAAAGAAAATCTCAGTCTTTTGATTATATGAATACACTCTCATTGTCCAATAGAAATAAAAGATTTCTTTTTCTAAATCTCAGGAATAAAATTTAAGAACATAAGTACAAATATAATGAATACAGATATTGATCAAACCAATTTTTAATATCATTAGCTTTTCTTTGATATGTTTATGGATTCCAAAAGTAAACATTTTCTAATTTCATTTTATATACAGTTTTGTCCTTTCACAAAAATATTTTTAACATCTATTTACATAATTAAATATTTTTGGAAAATTAGTTTTGTTAAGAGCAGCTTTATCAATCTCAAATTATAATACATCCATAATTGCTATAAATATTCACACCATGTAATAAGTAAGGTATGCATTTGCAATGTGCATTTATTTAAAATAAAAACTAAAGTTAATATAGCTAACTTTAATTTTTATAATTATACCATGTCTATTACTATTATTGATTTTCCAATTATTTCTAACAATTTACCATGTGTTGTGTTCCTGCCATATTGTTTTCTCAAATTTATAATTATTTTTGAACATAAACTTTTCTCTTAATTCAATTCCTAAACACTTGTATTCATATTAAATGTTCATGAATTAACACAACTAAAAATTATTAGACTTCTAAACATGCCTAAATCATTTTTTTCTCAATTCTAACATGTGTTTATATAAAAAAAGAAAGGGAAAATGTTAAACTCAGAAATAAGTAAATTAGGTTTTAAAAAAGTAGTTAAACAGATAAGCATTACCAACTATCAGAGATTGGTAAGGAAATAGACTGACAGCAAGTTTGTATTTATTACTACTAAACTTATACCACATTAATTAACTGAAATGATTAAACAAAATTATATAAAAGTAAATAATTGTTTATTTTTGGAAACAATATCTATGCTTTAAAAAACAATAATTGATCTTACAAAACAATAGAAAATGATTCAAGGATAAATAGAATACTGATACAATTTTTATATCTGAAAAATAGTCTTCTATGTATTTGAACCAATTGATGCTCTAATTATAGCATGTGACAATTTTAGTAAATTTGGTTGGAGGTGAAGGTAAAACCTTCCTTACATAATTTATGCTAATGCAAAAATATTGTGTAAATGTTGATAAACATGGATAAATAAAAAATATAAAAGTAAAGTGAAAAAATATTACTTATTGTATGTGACTAATTGTTGAAAGTCACAACATCCTAATAATATTCAATTTTATATTAGTATTGCAGAAATTTTTTTTAGTACATGTTTTGTTTAAATAATACATTTATGCATATTTCTAATAATTTCTAAGAAATTCTAGAAGTTAATCAGATGGTTTATTAAAAATTTAGGGCACAACTTTATTATTAACTGAGAATTTTTAAAATCTTAATAAAATAATACCCAAACAACTTTATTTGTGAAAAATTAGATAACTTAAAATCTTTTTAAAATTCTTTATCACTTTCTATATTGTAAATGTACAATAATATTATGCCTTATAATATTCACAAAATATATATTTTAATTTTTTTGTTTTTATTTTATCTAATTAAATAAAAAGTAATTACACCTCAATTAATTCTAGTCAAGAGGTAGTTGTGCATCCAGATGTTAGATTAAGCACAACAGTTTTACTCAATTGTTATATATATATATATATATATATATATATATATATATATATATATATATATATATATATATATATATATATATATATATATATATATATATATATATATATATATATATATATATTGAAGAAGGCAATCTTAGCTTAAGATTGAGCTTCATAGTTCCATCTACTAACCTGTGTTTAAACCCTATATCACATCCCACTTCTTTTGTCATGTATATATATTTTATGTATACATTTGAGATGCGCGCCTAAATTATAAAATTTAATGTTTCATCACCATGTTCTAAAATTATTATTAATTCTTTTTTATCAATTATTAATTCTTTTTATTAAAATGCATATGTGTGACTCAAATATAGGAGCAAAACTTACTAACAAAATATTGATTTTTTTAAATATTTTATTATACATCATTTTTTAACTTTTTCTTTTTAAATTGCTTGTTTTGTTGTTAAACTATTATAAAATCCAATATGGAAAATGCTACAGTAATTGTCTAAAAATAATTAAAGGGGTTAGAAGCACTATTGTTTTAATCTGGGGTAGGTATTTTTAATTACAGTTTTACTTAAAAGGGGATGAAAATTAGAGATACTTTTGTTAAAAACATATTGTCAAACCTATTTCTAATCTGGAAATAGATCTGAATTTATTTTTGGATGTTATCTTACTGTTGCATCTTCAAAAACAACTGATAAAGAAAAAGTATAAAATGGCTAATTTTTTTATCAGATGAGATTAGCTACTCTAGTGAAAATGATTGTTAACATCGCGGTGAAACTTAAAATGATGTAGCAGTAAATCCACCATGCTTCATCGGCCCTATGGGTAATCATCTGCTGCTACCATAATATCCTGCTGCCCTGAAATGAAGAAAGGTCTAAAAAGAACTTTAGAATGCTAATAGAAGTTTTCTGCCACTGAAGTAGTTGCATTTCGATTGCCGTGCACGTGCAACTACTAAATTGGACTCTTAAAATTGCAAGGTAAATTATTTCAAACCACAACCATTGAAACTAACTCTAGCCTAATTCATCTATCAAGATTTTTTCTAATATGTGATTTAAATTTATTTTGTAACTTTATGTAAAATGTAATTTGCTCTTAAATAATTTCTGTAAATTTAATTGTCTCACATATGCTCTTAACTTTCCATAACTTTGGTGTGGTCAATTATTTATAGTTTTTATTACTTGATTTTATTTATATGCTTTTATTATTATTATTCTGCCAACCTCTAACAATCTGACTAGTTGAATTTTTTAAAATCTTTTCTTTCTTTTAAGTAAACCTTCATGATGTAAAGTTTTTAATGTCCATTTAAAACAATGCATTATTAATTAATATACTCGCCAGATTGTTTTTACGAGTTAACATTTTATTTATGTTGGTTTATTATAAAAATATATTTGTTTAACTCTGGATTTTCTACTCGGGGTAAATCTAGAACTCAAGCTAATTAACGCTTTGAAATCTTATAAAATATTATTTATTTAATTCTAAAATAAGGGTGGCTTAATTGTTATATATATATATATATATATATATATATATATATATATATATATATATATATATAACTGCTAGTTATTTTCTTTTTTATACTTTTAAAATATATGCTATGTATTCCAGTTATTATAAAATCCATGAAGGTGGGATTGAATTATTTTAAATAGTAGGAAAGGGAAGGGGGTAAATCTTAATGTTTGTTTTACTAAATAAAATCTTAACATATATTTTATTAATTTGAAATCTAAATCTTAATCTTTTGCTAAATAAAATCTTCAAGTATATGTTAGTAAATGAAATCTAAATTTCTCTATATATATTATAACTGCATAGTGTATTATTTGTCTAAATTATAGTATTCAAACAAGGGTCATTTATTTTTAAAGCAGTAAAATTTATTCAATGTTGTTAGCGACATGTATCATTATTGCATTTCTGACATTTGGCCGATCTTCGCATTTTATATATATGTGCTTCTTAATCTGGGGATTGTGACAAGATCAAACCCATAGATTTCTCATTATTTATTCCATAGAAAATGCCTCTGGCATGATCCCATAAGTTTGGCACACACTATGCATATCATTTCTTTGTATAAAAAGGCCCCTGGCGGTGACCCCTAAGTCTGGCACATGCTAAGCCCATCCATTTTTTGACTAAAAAGGCCTCTGGCAGTGATCCCTAAGTATGGCACATGCTATGCCCATCCACTTCATCTTTCGTCCAGAAGCACAACTTTTCCTGTTATTTCTTGGTTATAATGTCAGCACCGCAAACTTCTCGTATATTTATTTCTTTTGCTTCATGACCCAGTTTTAATGCTCTAATATTAAAATTACACTTTACTTAATATATATATATATATATATATATGCCAATTACTTCTATTTTATTAATTAAGTTTATTTCAATCATATACGATCCCACCATCATAATTTATATATCTATATTTAAAAGTATCTATATGCCTTGGGGAAAATAAAGCATTCGTCTTACTATCATTAAAATAATTTTTCATTAAATATTTTGTCATAGTTTCAAATATAATCTTTCAAGTAACTTTTGTTTATTTTCATGACCTCAATGGCATGAAAATAATTTATATCATATGTACAATGAATTTCAGAATGCTCCCCTAAATTATATGTTAGTCACCACATTTCAGAACCATAAATCAAAGTGTTAATGGCAGTATTATGTAATTCTTTCTAATATTAGATTGGCATTTTAATATTAGACCCACCAAAGATGTGTGCTTATTTATAACATATCATTTAGCTAATAAAAAGCATATGAAAAATAATAGCATGAATGACACTATGTAATCCTCTATTGCTTGGTAGACCGCTTGCTCATTTATTCACACACTAATGTATATAATTAATTTATAAATGTATAATAGTTTGTCAGTATATTAAACTATATTTTTATTGTATAACTTATTTGAGTAGTTCAAATTTCTTTTTCTCCACTTCCACATATTACAGCCATGCTTATGTATATTTTAATATAGTCATAGTTAATAGATGTCTCATTGTTTTTCTCAGCTTTGCTAGTCGGCCGGATTAAGATTAATTCTCAAGTGCCATCACTATTATGTTATGCATTAGGTGTTAGATCTGGGGCTTAGAGAGTGGGTTCGAATTCAGGCTGATCCTTGACCTAAATCTCTGGCTTGACTGAGATTACATTTTGTGAGTTCCAGCTCAGGTTAGATGGATAAACATGTTTTGACCGGTACAAGATATATATATATATTGTACCTGTCGAAAAACACCTATCAATCCAACAAACCCCTGAATACAGGTAAAGTACCTTGGGTCCACCACATACAAAATATATAAGTCAGGTATCTTGAATTCTGCCCTATTTACCTATATCCTCAGGTCAAGGATCTAATCAATAGCCTTTCTTGATGATACGATCAAATTCCTTTACTTTCACTATGCCAGCAGCCGAGTCTTAAAACATGAGATTTATTTTTATTTATATATTTTAGTGAGAACTTGGGTGATTGATTGATTGATACATTTAAAATCAAAAAAATAATTTAAAATAAAAGTAAATAAAAATGATCTGAGGAAAACTGGAAGTATTGTTTTATATATATATATATATATATATATATATATATATTATAACGATCCAAACGAAGTGGGAGATCGCATCGCACCGCACCGCACTACCAAAGGGTGCCATCTAGGCATTTGAGCCTAGAAAAATTTATAAAGTAGGCAGATACGCGCTGTTAGGATTCCACTTTATTTACATATTTAGATCGTTAGCCCATTGTCACTAGCTTAGTGGAATAGCAGAGATTTAATAATATCATTTACTAGTATATAAAAGAATAAAGTAAGCCACTGCCAGTAATTATCATACAAACAGATTTATTTATGCACATATATATAAGGTTTAAAATTATTTTAGTGATTTACATTTAAACATTTAACATTATTTTTAACTTTGATTTTACTTTAATTTACATTGAGTTACTATTATATTATAAATTTACATTTTTAATCAAGTTCGCAGAGATGGGCTTATAAACCTGTTTAATATGTTGCTATAGATCGGTTACATAGATTTCAACGGTCAAAAACATTTCAAAGTAAACATAAACGATCAAAATACAAAATTATTGATTACTGACAATTGCATAGGGAATTATAAGAAACCCTCTAGTATTCATCGTAAGATACTTGCATCGTCACCAATAACTTAAAAGACATCCGAATAAATACATTTTTAGATACTCACCGTAAGGTATCATTATTTATCGAATGTCTATATATTTTGATCAAATATGAAACGCAAAACATAGTTAACCGATAAACAATCCATGCAAGCATCTATAAACAACTTAAATTTAATAGTTTATTTAGGATCGAGCCTGAATCGACTACATAGATTTGCATTTAAAAATAAAATATTCTATCCCTACTTAACCTTAGGCAACACATTTCGCAATCAACTGGCGCCAATCCATCTGATACATTCATGTATTCAATGTAGCATGATATGACAACACAACAATATTGTCAGGAATGTACATCTGAACAATATGTAGAAATAGAAACGACATTGACTCTCCACCCACAGGGATGTGACATCTGTGGGCAAGTAGATCAATAAACTAAAAACTCCATAGGAATGGGCTGCGGTATTCTGCCGACTTACAAACCCATCCATAGGCAAACAGAGGGTGTGTGGCGTATATCTATAATCCTGCCCGTAGCGGATCTCATATTACACCTACTAATTACATAAATATATCCAATCCATTGAACCAATCCAACTACGAAATGAACAACCCAAGATTACCCTCCCTTAATATATCTTTACAAATCGATACAGCCATTCACGCCCGACTTAAGTTTAACATTTTTTTATAATTTATTTAACGGAAAACAGAAATCATAATAAAACTTAAAGAACAAAATTAAATAAATAAATAAATAAATGGAAATGATTTTACAAATTAAATACATTAAATAAAATTATAACTAATTAATAAAATAATGTTGGTCAGATAGAATAATTATGAAATCATTTAAATCTGGAAAGTTTTTAATTTACTGTTCATAAATTTTAAAGTCTTATGGTTATTGAAATAGTTCATCTTCGTATATTCCTTGCCGTATGCACGTGAATTCCCACGTCGTCCGAAGATTTGTATCCGGTTGATCGATTTATTTATCCTTTGGAGATTTTTATTATATATATATTTTTTTTAGTGTAATTGGTCCTCAATGAAGAAACGATGGCCCATTCTTCTTCCTTTCTTACAGAACTGAAGGGATTGAAGCTGTGCGTCTTTTTCAATCCCCCCAGCACTAACACCTAGCTGTTACATCGTCAATAATCAATCACTCCTCATTCACTAACTACCAAGCTTTCCAAAACCTGTCCTTTTTATATTAATGTCAAGGATTGAATTAACATTGCGTCATGGAGTGATGATTCTTTCGCTGAGGTCCGATTTCCCAAATGGATTTCTTTCATTGTCTAATCAGTTTCTATTGTTTTTTTTTCTATCTGACTGAGGTTATTACATTTAAATGCTCAAGGCTGGTTTTAATTTAACTAATTAACAATCATTTCCATTTCTAATTAATTACCCTGTTTTCCAAATCAAAAATATATTTCAAGACAAATTTAAAGATATAATTTTATCTCCAAATCTTTTTTAAAATTTAGTTTTAAAAATACCTTTTTCTTTAATAAAAATTTTATTTTAATATTTTTTATTATCTGTGCGACTTAATATATAAGAGTTTAAGACGATATTTTAATTTCAATTTTTAATTTTTAAAGAAAGTTTTTAAATGCGAACTTTTTATTTTAACTTGTTTAATAATATATATAAAAAAAAAAAAACAATGTAACGAACGTCTGTGCTCGTTACATATCAGTAAAGTTTCTTAAAAAAAAATGATCAAAAAAAAAAAAATTTTACTTAGGGTTAGTAATTACGGTATTAACAAAATTTACAAACATTCAGTTAATAATTTTACAAAAAACTATATACAAAAAGAAAAAGAAAATGTTGACCATCGCCTACCTAAGGACCATTTACGTTAACACCCCTCCCCCCGAGAATTCTATTTTATTTTATCCATTTGATTTCTACTTACGGCATGACAAACAAATTATTTAACTTCTTTAGGAAGGTTGCATTGAGATAAATATGTTCCAAGATAATGGATTTATACGTGTATATTTGCAGCACAATTATAACTACCACCAACTTATTTATGACTGATTGAAATGCATAAATAGGATTACACTGACGTAAATTCCCAACGGTACTCATCGTAAGGTACCACATTTCGATCATAAACTTCCGTGGCTGTGCGCCTATACACGTTAACGCATAAATATATATTAACAAAAAAAAAACATATCCAATGCAACCTTTTGATTTTCTTTTTAACGAAATACAATTTAGAATTATTTATACTTTCTCGTGTTTAATATATGTGCTATTTCTTTCTGGCAGTGCTTTTATCAGATTTAAAGTATACGACTTTATGTAAACAGATAAAAATATTTCATTTTGACAAAATTTGCTCAGGGTATTTGTGGTTTATTAAAGATCGGCCCCAGATTGGGAAAGCCAGTTGTAACGATCCGGAGAAGTGGTAGATCGCATCGCACTGCACCGCACTACCAAAGGGCGCCATCTAGGCATTTGAGCCTAGAAAAATTTATAAAGTAGGCAGATACGCGCTGTTAGGATTCCACTTTATTTACATATTTAGATCGTTATCCCATTGTCACTAGCTCAGTGGAATAGCAGAGATTTAATAATATCATTTACTAGTATATAAAAGAATAAAGTAAGCCACTGCCAGTAATTATCATACAAACAGATTTATTTATGCACATATATATAATGTTTAAAATTATTTTAGTGATTTACATTTAAACATTTAACATTATTTTTAACTTTGATTTTACTTTAATTTACATTGAGTTACTATTATATTATAAATTTACATTTTTAATCAAGTTCGCAGAGATGGGCTTATAAACCTGTTTAATATGTTGCTATAGATCGGTTACATAGATTTCAACGGTCAAAAACATTTCAAAGTAAACATAAACGATCAAAATACAAAATTATTGATTACTGACAATTGCATAGGGAATTATAAGAAACCCTCTAGTATTCATCGTAAGATACTTGCATCGTCACCAATAACTTAAAAGACATCCGAATAAATACATTTTTAGATACTCACCGTAAGGTATCATTATTTTTCGAATGTCTATATATTTTGATCAAATATGAAACGCAAAACATAGTTAACCGATAAACAATCCATGCAAGCGTCTATAAACAACTTAAATTTAATAGTTTATTTAGGATCGAGCCTGAATCGACTACATAGATTTGCATTTAAAAATAAAATATTCTATCCCTACTTAACCTTAGGCAACACATTTCGCAATCAACTGGCGCCAGTCCATCTGATACATTCATGTATTCAATGTAGCATGATACGACAACACAACAATATTGTCAGGAATGTACATCTGAACAATATGTAGAAATAGAAACGACATTGACTCTCCACCCACAGGGATGTGACATCTGTGGGCAAGTAGATCAATAAACTAAAAACTCCATAGGAATGGGCTGCGGTATTCTGCCGACTTACAAACCCATCCATAGGCAAACAGAGGGTGTGTGGCGTATATCTATAATCCTGCCCGTAGCGGATCTCATATTACACCTACTAATTACATAAATATATCCAATCCATTGAACCAATTCAACTACGAAATGAACAACCCAAGATTACCCTCCCTTAATATATCTTTACAAATCGATACAGCCATTCACGCCCGACTTAAGTTTAACATTTTTTTATAATTTATTTAATGGAAAACAGAAATCATAATAAAACTTAAAGAACAAAATTAAATAAATAAATGGAAATGATTTTACAAATTAAATACATTAAATAAAATTATAACTAATTAATAAAATAATGTTGGTCAGATAGAATAATATTGAAATCATTTAAATCTGGAAAGTTTTTAATTTACTGTTCATAAATTTTAAAGTCTTACGGTTATTGAAATAGTTCATCTTCATATATTCCTTGCCGTTTGCACATGAATTCCCACGTCGTCCGAAGATTTGTATCCGGTTGATCGATTTATTTATCCTTTGGAGATTTTTATTATATATATATTTTTTTTAGTGTAATTGGTCCTCAATGAAGAAACGATGGCCCATTCTTCTTCCTTTCTTACAGAACTGAAGGGATTGAAGCTGTGCGTCTTTTTCAATTCCCCCAGCACTAACACCTAGCTGTTACATCGTCAATAATCAATCACTCCTCATTCACTAACTACCAAGCTTTCCAAAACCTGTCCTTTTTATATTAATGTCAAGGATTGAATTAACATTGCGTCATGGAGTGATGATTCTTTCGCTGAGGTCCGATTTCCCAAATGGATTTCTTTCATTGGCTAATCAGTTTCTATTGTTTTTTTTCTATCTGACTGAGGTTATTACATTTAAATGCTCAAGGCTGGTTTTAATTTAACTAATTAACAATCATTTCCATTTCTAATTAATTACCCTGTTTTCCAAATCAAAAATATATTTCAAGACAAATTTAAAGATATAATTTTATCTCCAAATCTTTTTTAAAATTTAGTTTTAAAAATACCTTTTTCTTTAATAAAAATTTTATTTTAATATTTTTTTATTATCTGTGCGACTTAATATATAAGAGTTTAAGACGATATTTTAATTTCAATTTTTAATTTTTAAAGAAAGTTTTTAAATGCGAACTTTTTATTTTAACTTGTTTAATAATATATATAAAAAAAAAAACAATGTAACGAACGTCTGTGCTCGTTACAATATATATATATATCGTGCCCTTTTCTATAGGTCAGTGATGGTTATAAATGGTCAATTACTAAAAAAATTTAAAACTAATATTATATAGTATTTAATATTATAGATTATATTAAGCAGTAAATTTTTTTTAATATGATATATTTAATAATAAATATTGTGATGGTGAGAATTGTATCTAGTTCTATATTTTTCTAAATTGTTTTTCAAAATTTTATATAATTATTTTATATAATATAAGTAACAAATTTATTCAGACAGATAAAATCAGACTAAACACCGGAAATGACCACATGACTGTCTGAAATATTCTATGTCTAAGTACTCGTTTAAATTAATACTAATAATTAAAATATTTAAATAGTATATTATAGAATTGGATAGAATTGTCACACATCATAATAAAAATAAGTAGTATGCATTTTTATTAATTATTGTTTCAAAATTATTTTAAAGGTAATTAAATTATAATAGATAATAATTGATTTAAAAATAATAATGAGTTAATATTTAAGTCTATAACGTCATAATTTTAAAACTTTAGAAATTGTTTATCAATCCAAGTAGGAATTGACCAATAAAAAATAGATCTTGGCAGACAACAAAAAATCGCACCAACTAATTGTATAAACGGAGAGAACAAAAATGTGTTGACTCCAGAGCAGAGGTAAAATTTTAAGCTCTCTAAAATTTTTTTTCTATTTCAATTTATTAGTCACTTTTATTATAATTTTAATAATATCTTTGAAAGAAACCAACTGACAATTTAAAAAATCATCCGAAGAGAATCTTAGAATAAAATTTTTTAAAAAAGTTTTCATAATAATGTTTCACTAACTTTACAGTAACCTGCCAGTGGATTCTATCGAAATATAATCGGAGTTTTTAATAGAAAATGGATAGAGTCTTAAAACCAAGTTGTAAATTTTATAATGTTCCAAATATGTTAATATTATTCGTTGATATAGTTTATATAGCGTATCTCTATGAAAGCTGTTTTCATGCGTATAAAATCAATGAAAGGACATTGTGCGCAAAGTTAATGAAGATAATGGAAAATAAAAATAAGTATTATTCGTATAAGAATAAATGGACAAAAGGAATTTTAATATTGAAATAGTTTGAATTGCTTTCTTTGAGATGACTTGAGAAAATACTCTAGAAAATAGTTAAAGATCGGAAGTAGTGTATATAAAATAATAATGAATGAAAATGAAGTTTACCAAGGAAAACATTTGCCTAAAGAAAAAAAAAAATTTACAGAAGAGAAATATAAAATATTGGATCCATGGAAAACGCAATTGGTACCGTAATTAATAAATAATTGTAGTTTAACTAGAAATAAAAGATGCATCAACACGCTGAGGTAATATTCGCCAGAACATTAAAAAGCTTTGTGGGATAACTAAATAAAATGTTTTCTAATAATTTTGGATTAAACACTAAAACTAAAGATCGTCTAAACAGTTTATTAAATGAACTAATTTATTTAAAACTTTAAGAAGCAGAAAGGAGAACATTTGGACAAAAGAAGAAATAATAAATATTATGGGACTAACCAAGATTTACCGTCAGAAAAATATGTGATTATGGTTTGAATTATTTTCTTTACTAATCTAAGTTAAACACTAAGTTTTAGATAACGATAGGGATAACAAAATACATTAATTCGTGATATAACATTATATGTAATAATATGTTTTGATTTTGAATTTTAAAATAAAATTGTATGTATGTGGAAATTTGTATATTTGCGATGCTCGAAGAGAAAGAAACCTACTACGAACTCTGATAGGAAGATAAATATTGTTTTGGTAACATTTATAATTATTAATGATATATAATGTATGTTTTATTTATTTAGATCAGCTGAGAATCGAATGAATGTAGCGCAAAAGTTTTATTGTTATTATTGTTGTAAAACGCATTTTTGAAAACAACACTCTAAAACACTTTGAGATGTGATTACATTTTAAAAAATATGCATACGATAATCATTTTATGTGTTATTAATATAGTTCAATATAACCAATGGTTATGTGATATTTTCTGTTAATTTTCCGATTGGGATATTTAAATGTTATTTTAACAAAACGTAGATGTTGAACCTACAGTGTAATAAAGCAAGACAAATTGTTCTTATGGAATAGGGAAATGTTTTATATTAGTGAATTTTCTTTATTGTTTTAAAAAGTAGCTAGTATTTTATCGATGTTGGATACAGTAAAAATCTCGAGAGATAGTTTGGGTAGTGACTTGGTAGTACGTGGTGATTCGGAAACCAAGAGGATGTATTAAAAACTAGGATGCTACATGGAATGAAATAATAAGTAGTTTTAGAGGTTAATCAGTGTAGTTAACAAATCCCTACGACTGGTCCTCATGTTGTCTTGGACAGTGGTATTTTATATTTTCTTGTGAGTCATATTAGATGTGTGGTAAAGCTGAGTAAATAGCTGCCACATCATACTTATCGCCAAGGTTATTAGACAATGAATGTCAGACCTATTCACACTGTTCCATACATTTTTGAAGTATATTGCGGATAAGTTATCTATCTATCTTCCCGATATCCTATACATCTTTTGCTATCTTTATCTGTATTTCTTGCAACTACATCATTATATGATAAGTCTATTAAAAGGGAAACAATAGATATTTTAGAATGTATGTCATGCTATTATTTGGAATAAGAATAGTTAAGTTTTAACGAAGAGTAGATTATGATTATTGAAAGAAAGATGCAGATATCCTAAGAAGGGAAGGAGTTAGAAAATTATTTAATTCTTTTTAAGAAATGAACTATAATTTTATAAAAGTATATCCAAATAGAAATATACAAAAATATTAAATATAATTTCACATTTTCTTATTGTTAATTATATTTTAAAAAATATAAGTATTGCATATTTAAAAAAATACAATAACATTCGATAATTATAGTATATATGAAACTGTAACAAGTGATAATTAAACCCGTGTTATAGTATGATACATGAGTATGGCTTATGGAATAAACGTATTATAGTTTACGAGCATTGGAGAACAAACGTTAAGAGTAATAATAATATTTGAATAATATGCGGAGTGACTTATATAAAGTTACAAGAAAATGTAATTTTTCTTTTAAAAACCATATTGATTGTAAAATTATGATGTTATGAATGATGTTTATCCACATAGATAATTTATAATACAGTAACTTTAATATTAAAAGGTAAAGAATGGTGTTAACCAGAAAATAGTTAAAATAAATGATATGAATAAACATTTATTTTATAACATCTTGCGTGTGATTATAATTACAATAGAATGACAGCCTGTTAAGCTAATTGCACAGACGCTGTGAGAATGTTATTAATAAATGAATACCTTTGAACAACCACATGATATAGTATTTGTATAAGAGTAAAAAGGAATCCTCTTACCCTTACGACTCAAATGTTTATAAATGAGCAAATCTAAAGTAGTTGTAACGAAGGCATGACTACATAATAGTCACTTTAAATTACAATATATAATGTCTGTATGAATGATGCCAATGAAATTTTCTAGAATTTACTAAATGCCACTCTAAACGAAACTAAATCATATACATGAATAAACATTTATTTTATAATTTAAAGTGACTATTATGTAGTCACGCCTTCGTTACAACTACTTTAGATTTGCTCATTTATAAACATTTGAGTCGTAAGGGTAAGAGGATTCCTTTTTACTCTTATACAAATACTATATCATGTGGTTGTTCAAAGGTATTCATTTATTAATAACATTCTCACAGCGTCTGCGCAATTAGCTTAACAGGCTGTCATTCTATTGTAATAATAATAATAAATGATATGATAAACCTAATGAGAAATAACTAAATAACTTTTAAAAGGCATAATAAGTTTAATTAACGATAAAAGAAATATAAATGTGTATAATTCAGTTATTATAGTGTAAAGAAAAATGAGAATATCCTTTGTAAATGGATGTAAATAGATTTGTTTGTTTTATTTATTTATTTTATTGATGTTAATAAAATTTTAAGATTTGTTTATTAAAACTTGTATCTGAGTTTTGTTTTCTCTACATCATTGCATGAATTCACAGAGTATGTTCACAACAATTAAACTAAGTATATGATGGTTTGCACAAAAGATAAATAGAGAAGTATGTTTAATCTTAAATATTTATTGATGTTCTTGTAATTAAATAATTATAAATTGCATTGTGTTACTGGTCATCAATCCATTATCATAAGATTTTGCTAAATTATATGCTATTAGTTGCCACTTGCTTATTTATCAGATTATCTAAACACTGCCACTTATTAATTTATTTTATTACTTAAAGATAAAAAAAGGGGATATTAGATTATTAACTAATTTATTACAGTTATGAATTTGCGATGAAAGAAAAGCTGTACTAGGTGGATTAAGCAATGAAGATTGTGATTATTATTGTTTTATTATTAATCTAATTTCAGAGTAGTAGATTATGACATAAAAATCCCTTATCATATTTTGCTACCATATGTTATTAACATACGAATAAATTTAAGAACCTGAGATTATTTCATTTGAGCTAGATGATTACTATTATTGTTATTAGAGATAAAAGATTAATTCTTTAATTGTTAAATGAGTCTTAGTGATTAGAAGTTGCGGAAGTCATAAAAATACTATGTAGTTATTATATGTAATAGTAGTATAAGGGGGGATAGTGTTCTTATGCCATTGAGGTGGTATCCGGTGGGATATTGTCTCAATGTAATCTACCTTGTCACCCGTATTTCCACTTCTAGTCTCATGAATTCCTGAGTATTTATTTGAGTTAGTTTAAAACAGAACCTAAGTTAATTTAAAGAAACTTGAGCTAGTAAATCATTTAATTGAATATTTCATTAATTATTAGAGCTAGAACCCGGTCAGGTGATTTTCACTATATTGTATTTATTTGGGGGAAGTGGAGATGTGGGAACGGGGCGGTTAGATTGGCCTGATACGTTTTAAAGGGTAGATTGTGGCCCTCAGCGTGATTGGCCAGAGGTGTAGTGGAGCTGCACACGAGGACAAGGGTTAGAATATATATATATATATATATATATATATATATATATATATATATATATATATAAAATTAAGAGTGTGCTAATAGCTCTAAACAAGCTTTTTTTTTTTATTTATGATAAATGCTACTACAAGAGAAGACATTCAAATCATTTTTATTTTAAATGGTTTCCATATATATATATATATATATATATATATATATATATATATATATATATATATATATATATATATATATATATATAAATCATTAAGCATTTTACATTAATATTTAACTCAAGCTCTTTAAAAACAAAAACACAATCTTTAAATTAACTTTTATAATTATACAAGTTTATGACAAATTTATATCAGCAGTTATATTTTACATTGGGTTTGTACAAATTTATTTTATTTACATTTATTGAAAAAAAAGATTTTAAAATTAAATGATCACAGATTTTAAAATTATCCGTGCACATTTAGTACAAGCTTATAATATAGAGGCAGGTCTAAACACCTGCCCAACTGACATATATAAAGAATAAATCTTATATTTCTTCTTTACACAAGATTTAAACAAACATTTTCTATTGAAATGGACATTAAGTAAACGATTATAATAAGACTAACTTGACGTCTTACTCCACTTACATATAAAAGAAAATTGACTTTATTTCTCTTTATAAAATAATAATTTAGATTTCAAATAACTAATGTTTTATGACATTAGTGGACCTTGCTGGAATTGTTTATAACCAAATTTACAGTGATTAAAACTGTAAGCAATTATAACAAAAAAATAGATCAGTTAATTATCAAGAAAAGAAGCCACTTTAGTTGGACTTACTACTAAAATCATACCTAAAAGAACTATAATGTGAATTAGCCAAAATCAAATGATTTTAACTAATTATGAAAACAAACAAAAGAGTTGATTATTCAGGTCAAAGATCCTTAAGTAGAACCATTTTCCTATGGTTTACATATTAGATAGGCAAAAGAAAATCCAAACCAATGTCAGGTTAATAAATATACGATTTCAAAGGAGAGACAAAACATAGAAGCCAGATTATGGACACTCACAAACCTATTCCAATGAAGAATAAAAAAGAAAACCGATATGTCTGCATTTCGCGTCCATATACCGATAGGAGATAGGACTTATGGAGAGTCAACATGCCCGCCTATATGGGTACCATGCTGTATAATGCTCCCTAACTCAACCACCTTATCCAATTCATAGATGTATGTGAAACCGGAAGCTAACTCCGAATCACCAAATCAATGACCATTTTAGGTCTGTCCATGAGACTCCAAGCATTCTTTATTAACCCGAGATATTATAATCATTAAATCTGAACAAATTATAATTAAATAGCCTTAAATGATCTAATACTGCATATAGACCAAGCTGCATAAATAACTACTTTATGTAGATATTTAACCTACAAAATCATACATATAGAAAGAAATAAGGAATGTTAATTCTCAAATAAATCCCGACTTCCCTCTTTCTTAACTTAAAAAAAAAAACATAATAATTAACTGATGATAACCAGTGGTGCTGTTAGAAGGTCAAAATCTAAATCATATTACTTTTATTTTGAATTACAGAAATATAAAATAATAGAATCCCATTCTGGGAAATCTATAATAAATTTATTTAAAATTACAGTAAGTTTATTTTTGAAATATATGTGTATATTCGACATTATTTCACTTGCAAAATAAAAATAGATCAACTTATTTTATTTTTAAAATTAAATCTTTCTCTGTTCAAATTTCCTTCTTTTAGTAAACATAATTTGCTCTCTTAGCAAATTACTCTCTTGGAGTCACCGTGAGTGAAGTTTGTTGAAATTAAAAAAAAATCAAATAAATAAATTTCTATTCAATTAATCAAAAATAATAAAAATTATGGTGAGGTTGAGTTATGAAACATTATAATCTAAAAGAAAAGGGTTAAATAATCAGTTAAAAGATTTTCAATCAACAATAACTTTTGACATTTTTAACGCTTTACAAAATTATATTTACATTTTAATAATAATTTTGTAAAATCTGGATGAGTACCTTGGTGCTCCCGGGATAAATTCTGCAGGCAAACATTGATGGCTTGTGGAATTTGAAGGCATGTTCTAGCAGCAGTATGTCAGGAGGTTTCACATCTCAGGAGGAAAAGAGTGGTGAATTTCCCTTTTACTCTTCTCTCACCATTTTACAGAGGTGGAGATGTTCTCAAAGTTTCCTCTTCTTTTTGTCTGTTATTTCTCTCCTTTTTTTTTAAAAAAGCACCACTATTTATATCTTTCTAATGGTATATGATTTCACTTCTGCTTTCTAGTTAAAGTCAAGAAACTGTCACGTTAGAGAAAATTGTCAATTCTTGGATGTATGTATATTTTTATCCTCCTAAAATTTCTTTCCTTGAAAAATAAATAAATAAATTGAAATGTTGAATCCAATATATTAATTCTAGTTACCTCCAGATTAATATTAGATTGGCCATTATAGATTCCAGATGGCTATGTCAAATTTCGGCTTCAGACGCGTTAAATTCATGTGTTGAAATTTCCTTAGTTTTTCTTTTTAAACTGCTTTGGAATAAATAAAAGGAAATGGCACAGCCCCTTGGCTGCAATATATATAAATTAGCCAGTCATGTTTATGTATTGATTACAGAAATTTATCTTATTCCACTATTCTTAAGAATGGCAATTTCAAAGAAACAAAGTACAACAATTTTTTATTCTTTTGTTTGTTTAATCACTATCCTAATAATTATAATGGCTTCTTTTTTGTTGCTGCTGTTGTTCTCTGCATGCCAGAAAATGCTGTTTTAAAAACCATTGTTACATATGTTTTCTTTTAAACAATTAACATTCAAAAAAAATATTAACCATATAAAAAAATATTAAATCGAAAATTTATTTGACAGCTTTTAAAATATATGTAGATATACATAAATAATAACATTACATTTTTTAAATAATCACCACAAATAAAATAATCTTTTTTTTATAATCAACAATTTATATGTCTTTATTTATCTTTAATAATTAAATACTCACAGCGATGTACTATCAACATATAAATAAAATAATAACTCCAAACAATAACTATAACTAATAACCATAAACAATAATAATACTTCATATATAAACATCAACTCAAAGAGATTTTTTTTTAATAACAAATGATAATTTTTAAAATATAGATAGACTTATCGATATTTACAATATATATATATATATAAAATTATTAAGCATTTTACATTAATATTTAACTCAAGCTCTTTAAAAACAAAAACACAATCTTTAAATTAACTTTTATAATTATACAAGTTTATGAAGAATTTATATTAGTGGTTATCTTTTACATTGGGTTTGTACAAATTTATTTTATTTACATTTATTGCGAAAAAGATTTTTAAATTAAATGATCACGGATTTTAAAATTACCCATCCATATTTAGTACAAGCTTATAATATAGTGGCAGGTCTAAACACCTGCCTAACTGAAATATATAAAGAATAAATCTTTTATTTCTTTTTACACAAGATTTAAACTAAACATTTTCTATTGAAATGGATATTAAGTAAATGATTACAATAAGACTAATTTGATGTCTTACTCCACTAACATGTTAAAAAAATTGGTTTTATTTCTCTTTATAAAATTATTAATTTAGATTTCAAATAACTAATGTTTTATGACATTAGTGGGCCTTTCTGGAATAGCTTATAACCAACTTTACAGTGATTAAAACTGTAAGCAATTGTAGCAAAAATTAGATCAGTTAATTATCAAGCTAACAAGCCACTTTAGTTGGACTTACAACTAAAATTATACCTATAAGATCTATAATGTCAATTATCCAAAATCAAATGATTTTAACTAATTGCAAAAACAAACAAAAGAGTTGATTACTCAGGTCAAAGTTCCTTAAGTAGAATCATTTTCCTATGGCTTATGTATTAGATAGGCAAAAAAAAAGCCAAAACAATGTTGGGTTAATAAATATATGAATGCAAAGGAGAAAAGAAACATAGGCAGGAACATACAAGCTGGATTACAGACATTCGCATGCCTATTCCAACAAAGAATAAATGGGGAAATTGATACATCCACATTTCATGCCCATATTCTGATAGGACATAGGACTTATGGAGAGCCAACATGCCCGCCTATATGGGTATCAAGCCAGCTAACCCACTCAATCTCAACCACATTATCTGATTCACAGACATATGTGAAACTGGAAGCTAACTCAGAATCACATTTAGGTCTGACCATGATAATCCAAGCATTCTTTATTAACCCGAGATATTATAATCCTTAAATATGAATGAATTATAATTAGATAGCCTTAAATGATCTAATACTGCATAGAGACCAACCTGCGTAAACAACTACATTATGTAAATATTTAACCTATAAAACCATACATATAGAAATAAGGAAATTTAATTCTCGAATAAATCTCCCCTTTTCTCTTTCCTAACTTTAAAAAAAGGCTTGATAATTAACTGAAGTTATCCAGTGGCACTGTTATAAGGTCAAAATCTATAGCATATTACTTTTATTTCGAATTACAGAAATATAAAATAATAGAATCCCATTCTGGGAAATCTATAATAAATGTATTTAAAATTGCGGTAAGTTTATTTTTGAAATGTATGTATATATTTGACATTAGTTCACTTGAGAAACAAAAATAGATCAACTTGTTTTATTTTTAAAATTAAATCATTCTTTGATAAAATTATCTTCCCTTAGTAAACATAATTTGCTCTTTTAGCAAATTATTCTCTTTGAGCCCCTGCGAGTGACGTTTGTCAAAATAATAAAAAATCAAATAAATAAATTCATATTCAATTAATCAAAAATATTAAAAATTATGGTGAGCTTGAGTTATGAAACATTATAATTTAAAAGAAAAGAGTTAAAGAATCAGTTAAAAGATTTTCAATCAACAATAACTTTTGGCATTTTTAATGCTTTACAAAATTATATTTACATTCTAATAATAATCTTGTAAAATCTGGATGACTACCTTGGTCCTTCCCAGGATGAGTTCTGTGGGCGAATGTTGAAGGCTTGTGGCATTTGAAAGCATGTTCTAGCAACATTATGTCAGGAGATTTCACATCTCAGGATGGAATGAGTGGTGAATTTCCCTTTTACTTCTCGCTCACCATTTTGCAGATGTGGAGATGTTCTCAAACTGTTTCTCATCTTTTTGTCTGTTATTTCTCTCTTCTTTTTTTTTAAAAAAAGCACCACTATTTATACCTTTCTAATGGTATACAATTTCTCTGCTGCCTGAGGTGATTTGCCTTTTGAAAATAATAGGAATTATGCTTTTATTCTATTTTTAGATAGTTTGTACCTCGATAATGATCAATAGATTTCAATGTAATTTTATGTTCATTTTTACTTTGAGATAATGATGTAGAATCTCTATTAATTAATCAATAAAAATTCCAAATTGAATAGATTATGGTAGTTTATCATTGCTTTAATTTAACATTTAGTTTCAACATTTTATCGAGGTACAAATCTTTCCAAAAGGCCATCTTGGATTCTTAAACTAAAAAAAAAAATAAGGCATTTTAAACATACATATATAAAATATATAAAAAAAATTCAAAAGTTACTATTTGAATCTTTTTCCTTTTAATAATATAAAGGGAATAACTTAGTGTGTTAGTACAATTATATATATTATTAACACTATCCAAAATAAATTTTAGCGATTTATTCAGGATAGTTAAAAAAATGTTACAAAATGTTTTTTTTTTGTTAGAATAATAAAAAGCAAATGTTAGTAAAATAAATGATTAGGTGGGTCACACTGTGAAATGGCAAATCGAATCAGATTTACCATTTCAATATATTGTAATGAGAACAGATGACGTTACATTGTGTTTTATTATTAAACAAGTTAAAATAAGAAGTTCGCATTTAAAAATTTTCTTTAAGAATTAAAAAATTGAAATTAAATATCATCTTAAACTCGTATATATTAAATCGCACAGATAAAAAAAATATTAAAATAAAACTGTATTAAAAATAGAAAAGGTATTTTAAAAACAAAAACCTAAAAAGATTTAGAGATAAAAATATATCTTTGATTTGGAAAACAGGTTAATTAATCAGAAATGGAAATGATAAATTTAATTAGTCAAATGTAAACCAGCCTTGGGCATTTAAATGTAAAAACATCGGTCAGATAGGAAAACAATAGAAACTTTTAGCAAATGAAATAAATCCATTGGGAAATCGGACTTCAACGAAAAGGATCATCACATTGATGACGTAATGTTAAGTCAATCTTTCAAAGTAATATAAAAGGACAAGTTTGGAAATTATTAGTTAGTGATTGGTAATTGATTATTACGATGTGACTATATGTATTAGTACGGAGTTGGAGGTGAAGGAGTTGACAGACGCACTGTCAATTCTTTCAGCTGTTAAAGAAAAGAGAAATGAACTATAGTTTCCTACATTGAGGACCAATTAAACTATAAAACCTCCGAATGAATAAATAAAACAACGGCTAAATGTATACCAATATCTTCTGGACGACATGGGAATTCCCGTTCAAACTTACAAATGACAGATAAAGATGAACTGTTTTAAAACTGTAAGAACTTTACAATTAATGAACATTATATTAAAAACTTTTCGTATTTAAAATAATCGCATTAGTTTCCTATCTGACTAAAGTAGTTAAAGTGTTATTTGATGTATTTTTTATTTATTTGTTTAAAATCATTTCCATTTATTTAATTTTGTTCTTTAAGTTTATTTATGATTTCTGTTTTCCGATAAATTAAAATATATCAATGTTAAACTTAAGTCGGGCATGAATGGCTGTATAGATTTGTAAAGTTATATTAGGGGAGGGTAATCTTAGGTTATTTGTTTTGTAGTTAAATTGGGTCAATGGATTGGATATATTGGTGTGATTAGTAGATGTAATATTGATTCACTACGGGCAGAATTGCTTCATATGCCGCACACTTCCGTTTGCCTATGGAAGGAATTATAAGTCGGATACCGCAGTTCCTTTCTATAGAGTTTTTTGTTTTATTGCTCTTCTTTGCAGATAGATGTAATATTCTTATCTGATGACAGGCAATTTCTTCTCTTAACAATCTTCTTAAAGAAATTGCCTCTCATCAAATAAGAATATTACATCTATCTGCAAAGAAGAGCAATAAAACAAAAAACTCCATAGAAAGGAACTGCGGTATCTGACTTATAATTCCTTCCATAGGCAAACGGAAGTGTGCGGCGTATGAAGCGATTCTGCCCATAGTGAATCAATATTACATCTACTAATCACACCAATATATCCAATCCATTGACCCAATTTAACCACGAAACAAATAACCTAAGATTACCCTCCCCTAATATAACTTTACAAATCTATACAGCCATTCACGCCCGACTTAAGTTTAACATTGATATATTTTAATTTATCGGAAAAACAGAAATCATAAATAAACTTAAAGAACAAAATTAAATAAATGGAAATGATTTTAAACAAATAAATAAAAAATACATCAAATAACATTTTAACTACTTTAGTCAGATAGGAAACTAATGCGATTATTTTAAATACGAAAAGTTTTTAATTTAATGTTCATTAATTGTAAAGTTCTTACGGTTTTAAAACAGTTCATCTTTATCTGTCATTTGTAAGTTTGAACGGGAATTCCCACGCCATCCAGAAGATATTGGTATACATTTAGCTGTTGTTTTATTTATTCATTCGGAGGTATTATAGTTTAATTGGTCCTCAATGTAGGAAACGATAGTTCATTTCTCTTTTCTTTAACAGCTGAAAGAATTGACAGTGCGTCTGTCAACTCCTTCACCTCCAACTCTGTACTAATACATATAGTCACATCGTAATAATCAATTACCAATCACTAACTAATAATTTCCAAACTTGTCCTTTTATATTACTTTGAAAGATTGACTTAACATTACGTCATCAATGTGATGATCCTTTTCGTTGAGGTCCGATATCCCAATGGATTTATTTCATTTGCTAAAAGTTTCTATTGTTTTCCTATCTGACCGATGTTTTTACATTTAAATGCCCAAGGCTGGTTTACATTTGACTAATTAAATTTATCATTTCCATTTCTGATTAATTAACCTGTTTTCCAAATCAAAGATATATTTTTATCTCTAAATCTTTTTAGGTTTTTGTTTTTAAAATACCTTTTCTATTTTTAATACAGTTTTATTTTAATAATTTTTTTTATCTGTGCGATTTAATATATACGAGTTTAAGATGATATTTAATTTAAATTTTTTAATTCTTAAAGAAAATTTTTAAATGCGAACTTCTTATTTTAACTTGTTTAATAATAAAACACAATGTAACGTCATCTGTGCTTGTTACAATATTAATATATATATATATATATATATATATATTATACATGCTAAAGGTTTCAATGTCAAAGGGAAATTTTTTTAAATAAGAGAGGTCTTAAAACTAGAATAAATATATGTGTAAAACATTACTTGACTTTGAAGATAAATATTTATTCTCTTTATAATTTATTGTAATCTATTGTAGGCTTGAAATATTGCTACTTATCAAATCATAATGCAATTTAATCTCCATTACAAGCTATGAAAAAAGAAGGGTATAATGGAAAATACTTAGGTATTAAAAAATTTTCAAAGTAGATTTGTTTTGATAATAAAACATGTTGTACATTGAAGCAGTCTGTGTGTATGCACACACAGAGATTCATGATATTTATTAAATATAATATAAAACTAGGGTGATAGATCAAATAGATCATTTTTACCCTCTTTATTAACAAAATAATATATATATATATATATATATATATATATATATATATATATATATATATATATATATATATATATATGCAGGTGTGTGTATGATTGAATGATGGTGCATTTATTGTTAACATTAAATTACATTTCAGTTATATATTTGTATAAGAAAATGTATTTTTTTGTTTTGTATGTTTTTTTCTAAAAAAAAGAAATTGCAAAAATTAAGTTGACTATTTTTTTTTTTTTGCAATTAACAGATTTTACTACTTAATAACTAAACATTCATGTAAAAGCAACATTTTCTATAAGCCTTTTATAAAACATTTGGAAAAATACAGTTCCATTGGGATGCAAATTGTTTCGTGTATTTGGGCAGTTAGGTTATCCTGTTTTATTTTAATCTTGATAAGAATTTGCAGATTTGTGGATATTAAGGATTAGTCAATAGGTGTATTTTTTTTCCAGCAAAAGTGAGTCTGAGAAATTAATTAAAATATTTTTTTTTTTTAAATAAGAAGAGTAAAAAAAAAACTCTAGACATAAGAGCTGGAAATGTAGCTAAATATTACTTCTTGGTTTGTTTTTGCTGAGTAACATATTTTTAGATTTGTAGGCATATGAATACTGGATTATATTTCTTTTTATGGACTCTCTCTAATGTACCATTGAGTGTTAGCAGACATTGCATTAGTTTTCAAGTATCACCATGGCTTTTGAGTAGAAAATAAGTTAGCCTTTTGGAAGATCTTCAGAGGAAGAGAGTGTGTATTTGGTAGGAGGAAACATATTGATTCCATGATGCTGCTATAAAGAAAGTGAGAGCATAGCAGCTTAAAATCCAGTCCTTTCATGTGTTCAGTAAACCAAAAGCCTGCCCAGAACAGACAGTTGTACCTTCCTGCCTCACCAAAGTAATTGTCAAATACCCTCCAAATGCAAATATAAACTGTTAATCTTTAAAGATAAAGTATTTATCATGCCTTCTATAAAACTACAATGTCTAGATTTAAATCATTCAGACTCAAAACTACCTTGGAATCAAACGTTGACTCGAAAGGAAGACATAATTAAAGAAAACTATTGGTATATATATTGTAACCCACATACACATATCCGCTCATGTACATTATATGAGCAAATGCCCAGGGCACCAGTTCTATTAAAGAATAGAATGATTTCTCATTTTATCTGATTCATAATTAATGCTGAGACTTTTTTACTTATGTTTACCTTACAGCTTCACTCAGTGGGAGGTTACAGAAAGTTCATAACATATAGAATATAAATAAATGAAGGAAGAAATATTATAACCTGTCAAATAAAATATAAACTTTATTTATTAATTAACCAAATGATAAAGGCTAGCAGAGTTTTATTTATTCCATCTAACAAAATATAATTTCAATTTGATCTCTTCCATCATCCAGTTACACTCTATATTAGCTCAATACAACTCTGACAGAATAGAAAAGCATAACACTAAATAACTCTATTGTTCAGCACATCCTAATCTAAATAGCTGAATTAATGTTAATCTAGGAATATAAAATCAGATCTCAGGGAATCTATAACACAGTTAGACTAAAGAACTATATTAGCCAGTAATTTATAACTCTAAATTATAATAAAATATAATGAAATAAATTGAATAATGTTTTACTGGGCTAGCAATTAGATCTTTTAATCTCACATCATCATCTAAATAATACACTAACTAGGCAACCTTTTCATAAGTCTATCAAGTAGTAAATATTTCATGTAATGTCTGGATCAAGGAAACAATATTATCAGACTCTAGCATATTTAATATCAAAGCTATAAAATAATATACTTATTTTTGTAATAGATGTATGAAATGTGGAGATGTGGAAACTAGAATACGAATGCACATAATAACAACTCAAAACACAGTTTTTAATAAATAAACAAATCATTTATTTACACTCAAGATTTAGTGTAATGTAATCAGTTTACAACAAGTTTATTTGTCCTCATGTTTAAATTTACACCTGTAACCAAAAACACAAGTTTGGGATTATCCCTCTGCTAGGTTGCATCATTTATTGGCTACACACTTATAAAACAACTTAACAAGAAAATAAGACTTGAATATTCTGACTTTGAATATCTGAACCATTTAAACATTTTCATATGCAACACTGAATAAATAATATTTTACACTATGAGCGCAAAATACACTTTTGAGAGATTATATTATCAATTGTTGGAATAAAGCAAATTAATACATTTGGCTATCAAGAGATCAGCTTTCGATAACTTAATTAGATGATCACTTTAAATAACTACACTTTTCACACACATCAATAAAATCATACTCATTTCCATGATTTGATGATTTCTAACATGTGGAAAATTAATATGATATCTTTTAAAACATCTATTTTCTGTTTTGAACTTAATAATATTATACTTTTATATCCGTGATATTATTTACATTACGCGTGTGTGTCATATCTTAAGCAATAATAAAAGAAAACAATGTTTTCTAAACATTATCAATTTATTTAAAAATTATTAAATAAATTTTTCATTTCAGGCAATGTCATATACCAACCAACAAAATAGGATGCTATATCTACTCTAATATTCAATAAAAAAATTACATTAACTATTTATCCAACCACTGACTGAATTACACAGAACTATATTTTTATGATAATGCAAACTAGACGTTCAAGAGAAATCCAAGCACATGAGGAGCAAATAAACTCTTTACTAATACATCAACAACAACTTATTTAAATCTCAAAAGCACTATTGGTGTGGAACTTTTCTCATCACCAAATCAGTAAGAAAATATCACTTAACTTCATAAATATCACTTCATAATACGTACGTATACAATCTAGAATATGCTCTACTCATGGCAAAACACTTAAAATATACTAAGGGGGAAAATCTCTCATCCCTACTAACATAGAATGTATCAAGAATAATTTCTTTTCAAACAGCTCCTCTGCATTTCTAACACTATATGCTGGTAGATAAATACATAAAGATAAATCACTTGTCCCTTCAATTCTCTTAGAATATGACAAAATCCGAAATTTATATTGAGAAATAGTTGTAAAACTGAATGCTTGCTACATAAATAAAATAACTGCACAAAATAGACACACATATGCATAAATAAGAGTATGAAAAACAATTCTAAATTATGTAATATGCAAAGGTTATGATAAATCAATGATATAGTCAAATATAAACTTTTAGCTTAAATTAGACTTTCAATTGTTTCAAATTTTAAATAGTAATAATTATTATGAACAATGTTTCTTTGCTATATCTCATACAATATTTCTCTCATATACTCGCTACTTTGAAAGCCAAAATTCACACGTTGATATAGATGAAAATATATGTAATAAACTAAACACCTCTTTTTAGCACTATACCCAAAAATATACATATTTCATCTTCACAAATCATATTTAAGTAATAATATTTTGCCAGCATATTCACAATTTGCGAATACGCTACTCCATGATGTTCTAGAAGTTCATACATAAGCATAATTATACGAGCAAAATACAACACTAAATCTGTCTAACTATCTATGATATATACCATTAACAATAAATATAAAAAAATAAAAGTCACTCTTTTTTAAACTAAAAAAAAATTCACTTTTAAAGTTCCTTTTCCAAGCTTACTGAATGATAGAGAGATAAATTCTAAACTGAGAGTGTGTTTAATAAGAATATGAAAGATAAAAATAAATTCTTGTAGGACAAAAACAGTTATAATTCAAATTTAGTTTAGTAATCTCCAATGTTTTTAGCAAAAGCTAATAAAGTTTACTTATATACCATGTAAGTAATGCATTTTTATAGTGACAATAATATGAAAAGATAGTTTCAGCTGTATTTGTACTGTAATAATTATTGAATATATTCCGTAGTAATTTTTAACTTAGCAATAGATTTTAATAGATTTCCTGGAGAGCATTTGTTTTTCCTATAATTTGTAAGCTAGCATACACATAATTAATTTTAGTCATTGCAAATTAATTGTTCATATAAAATTTGCACTTCCTTAAGTGATAATATTTTGTTTTATAATACATACATCGAAGAGAATGAAAATATTCAATATTAACGTCCTTCAATCCAATTTAAGCATACACACATTCTATAAACAATAGTAATTAATTAATTCTTTATCAGTCACATATTTATTCTTAAATACAACATTTTAATTTTATAAGCCTAAATAAGTCAAGTTGTCATTCCATAATAATTTAAAGTATAGCATAATAAAATACACGCATCCTGTTAATTTTAATTAAACTTTTATAGAAGTAGAATATAAGTTTATTTGAGAGCTGAATATAAATCCTGTTAAATTGTTCTGCATAGGTTTCCATAAAGTATTATAAAAGCCACAAAATTTAGTTAGCAGATTAGAGAATTCATGCACTTTAACTTTCTTCTTAATAATAATAAATACAAGTAAATATGATAGCATTAATTTAATAGTATAAACAGAAATTTTTAGAATAAAAATAAATATGATAGTATTAATTTAAATGTTTAAACTGAGCAAAGGAAAAAAAAATGATATACCTCTTTCTTTATAATTTAGCCAGACATTCTAGTTGGAGACTCTCTGGTAACTAGAATTTTTCTATGAACTTTTAAAATTTACTTTGGAGCTTTAACATTGATTTGACTTCTGGAAGAGATATATACTTGTCACAGGCAGAATGAACTAAGGCAACGGTTACACTAATAATAATGAACACATTTTACTAGTAATTATTAGTTAAATAGATATCACTTCCTTCCATCAAAAGGTCATTTTTCTCCAATGGTCAACTCCACCCTTTGCAGTCAGGAGTTAATTAATTTTTCAAGAAATATTTTCTTGAAAGCAAAAAATCATATTGACCTTCACAATTAAATCAAGTCAAATAAAATAAAAAAAATAACTTTTTACAAACTTGAAACAAATGAATATTAATTAACTATTAAATAAAATGGTTGATAATATTATTTAAATTGGTCAAATAATTCACTAATCCAAATATCCATTAATCACTTAAGAAAATATATTTTTGCAAAATTATTAAAGATAATTACTTTAATTTAAATGTTTTATTGTAAGTGTAATATTGTTTATTGTAATTAGAATATGAAAATGAAATGAAAATGAGAGAGGCATACATGCATGCACCTATACTGCAACATAAATATTAAATTATCCTGATTAAATATAGTTGATATGGCTATGGGTTAAACATATTTCACTGAGTATAATGTTGGTAAGTAAATGAATAATAAATCAGAAAACCACCCAAACCAAAAACAACACTATCTTATAAATAAATAAAACAACCTTGCTTCAATCTAACTATTACAACAACAATTCCAATGATACTCCAACCCCCCTTTCTTGCATGAAATACTTCATTAAATACAATAATAACACTAAATTCTTGTAAAATTGCTAACCAAAATGCACAGGTGGCCCACATATGAGTTTTTTTGATCATTAATAGAAAAATTTTAAAATTTTAAGGCTATTTCATTTTTTTAGTACAATGCAGTTATTCACTACTGATGCAACACAGTTTGATTACTTGTGCCCATTCAGAAGGTCACAATATATATATATATATATATATATATATATATATATATATGTAAATATAAATAAATATATATATATATATATATATATATATATGGCCTCTAAGTTGATGATATATAACCAGATATGGAGTCTACTCTTGACAATTGGCATATTAACTTTATAGTGGCATATGTCTTGATCAAATTATCATATAGTTAATTTGTAATGCTCACAAATGTATCACACTTATACACAAATGTTATCATTATTAACATATAGTTTCTTTGTAATGCTCATACCCATACCATGCTGATACCAAAAATGTGATCATCGTTAACTTCTTGTTCATTTGTAATGCTCATATACATATCATACTGATATCCAAAGATTGTTATTATTATTAACACACTGTTCCTTTGTAATGCTCATTCACATGTCATACTGATATTTAAATATTGTTGTGATTATTAATCTAGTTCATTGGTTATGCTCATACATGGATCATAATGAGATCCATATAATATCATTGGTATCCTATATATTTTTGAATTTGTTCTTAATAAATTATGTATATTTATGTTTATATGTTGGTCATGTCTTTCCTTGGTTCACAACATCCACCCAACTATATCCACACTGAGTTAAATGATATACAAGTCTACTGAAATCCCCTGAAGTATATAAAATGGTATTCTATGCATTGTCTAAGTATTAGGATTTTATGGGAGCTGGTGTGTATCTGATTAGTTAATTTATTAACTATTCATGACAGGCTGAGTTTGAATCCATAAAGATTTTGTTTCATGCTAATCACTGGAACTGATAAAAACGATTGTGATTTATAGGATCAGATGTCTTGGTCGAATAGTGGACATTTTGAAGCACTGGCAAATATGTTAAAGCAGAGTACTGTTTTGTGACTACCATATCCTGAACATGCTGGGTTTGATGTACTTTTTCTAGTTCTCTGAATCTTGTTGGCTGAACACATGATTCTGACCATTACAATATGTACTAGTTTTTTGCCATTTGAGGGAAAAAGAGCTTAGTTTTTTTTTTTTTACAAAACAAACAAACAAATAAACTAGTTTACATAAAGCCAGTTTTTTATTATACTAAAACATTTAAAACTATCAAAAAAGTAATGATATTGGAAATAATTTGGAATAGCAAGTCAAAATCTTTAACATAAAAACATGAAAATCATTAGAATTGAATTTTACAAAAAGAAAACCTGCTATATGAAGTGATTAAATGCATGTAAGTTGGACATTTATTTGGATTTTGTTGCTCATTAAAACAATCAAACAAACAGTAAAAATAGAAGGATTATAAATAATATTGCATTTTGAATTCTAAATATTTTTTGATATTGTTCTACCAATATATTGTACCATATTGTTAAAGCTAGACATGCTAAAAAAGTCATTTAAAAAAATTAAATTAAGTTGATTATAAGTGTTATAATTGTTATAGTAATGTTTAAAGAGATTCAAAATGTATTAAAATGAATATATAAGAAATCAAAGAATATTTTAAAACTGTTTTAATTGTTAAAATTGTCAAAAGAAATATGAATAATTTAATATTTTATGGTTAAAATAAATGGTATTAGTTATACCTGAGAAATGTGCTTAATACCCTGTTAAATAAATGTTTTAAAATCATTAATTTACAATATAGTATTAAATATAGTTGAATAGGTTAATAAATTTATCGTTAAAATAAATTAAAATTGTGTAATAATTCTTTTTTAAACTTCTTCATATTTTATGGTATACCAAATGTTTTCATTTTTATTTATTGTTTAAAAGTATTAAAATTAACTATTTTAAATTTTATTACTACATTTAATATTTTATAACATGTATTATTTTGTAATTAAATATTCATTTAAATTTTATTTCAGACAGTAGGTTTAAAAAATTGCAACATTTGTCTGGAAAGCATATCACATGACAGTATGTGTGTAATGTTTGCATGAATTTACAGAAAGTTTTAAATTGCTTTCTACAATTATTTATAAAGTGGAAGCATTTGAACATGATAAAATAATGTTTAAAATAATATTTTAATTAGTTTGAAAGATATTTTGGATTAATAAATGTAATGTAAAATTGTCATAATAAAGTAAATATTTTCTTATAATTTAATAAATTGATAAAAAATTAATAAATTAGCTTATTTTAAAATATTTTGTTTGGATAAATTGGGTTATAAAATAAATTAATGAATTAAATAATTCTTATATTTTTTTATTTAAAAGATTACTCATTATTTTATTTTCAGTTGTAAAAACTACTTAATTAGGTAATTTTATTTTATCAAATCAGATATTTTTTTTAAAAAAATGGGTATAAATACAATACAATGTGTAATTAGTTAAAGTTAGTGAAAAATTGTTGGTGAAAAATTGTTAAAAAATTGTTAGAAAAAATGTTGTTAATGTATATTTTTATTACTGTAGGCTTGAAATATAGAAACCTAACAGTAAATTATCCACATTTTTTAAATATTATTATTATTTAAAAGTAAAAAGGATAAAGAAAGTTAATCTTTAATACAACAATATGTGTCAATAAATTCACTAAATCTTCTACCAATAAACTATTATCAAACTTGATTGAAATTCAATAATGAGTTATGGAGCAAAAACATATAGTGTATGGAAGGATTAAAGATGAGAAACCAAAGATTTTATGAAAGTACAGTTTTGCTAGTTTTATATGAGAAATTAAATATTTATTTGTGTAGAGTACTTCAAAATTATATACAATTATTATCTAGAGATATGCTATATATAATTTGTAATCTTAAAAAATTTTACATGACATTATTTTCTATAGGTATTAGACTGAGACATATCTAATATTTCACACTGCTTTCCATGAGAATTAGCAAATTTATTTTATACTATTGAATCATTACTCTAGTTATTCCTTCATATCCTATACATTATATTGTTATCTTAATTACATTAGTAAAACATCATGGGATTTAGTATTCTAAAAGTAGAATAATGAATAAACTTAGAATGATGAATCACCGATAAGCCACTATATTTCGTAAAATGATGAATTGTTTTAATAGAAAGCAAGTTAGATTTTGAATTAAATAGAAATGCAAAAGATCATGAATGTTTAATGATGATGATGAAAATGATAAAAGGAATCATAACTATTTCTAATATATTTTCAAATGTTTTTTTATATTTATTTGATATTTCATGAATCAGTGATAGTTTGAAATAATGCATATTTTACAAGAAATATCGGAAAGAGGGATGTATATATATATATATATATATATATATATATATATATATATATATATATATATATATATTGTACATGAAACATATAATAAAACTTAGAGTAGTACCAAGCAAATTATTTTAGTACATGAACAAACATAGTTGTTTTTTTATTTCATATTTTATTATCCTAGAATGAACCTAAAAATATATTTTGAATGATAAAAATATTATACAAAATATTTTTTTCTATATTTACTGGAAATAATATTTATTTTTATTTTTACTTTTATTTTCACAAAACACAAACAGTATTGAAACCAAACTGAGAGAATGCAAAACCTCTTGCGCTCATTACTATAACAGCCAATCAGATCGTAAATACAAGACAGAGAATTTAACAAGAATAGGGCAGTCCACCCTATTCGTTACTTGTCTTTGTATATATCCAAGTCAGTCTAATGTACTTAGATCTGAAAGTGTGAATATTAAATATCTTCACACCCAACTCACTGAGCCCAAATTACAAACACACAGCGTGAAATCCTAAGATGTTACAAAACGCTGCAACTGATGTAAAGAAATAATATTTTTCTATTCATTTAACTAGTAATAAACATAATGTAATTTTGTAAGGTAAATGATAGAATTTGAATACATGGTAAATATGCCTAAATAAAAGTTCATAAGCTTGAGTGAAGGCTTAAATATTAATAACTTTTACAAATAATGATAATCTCTAACCTAATCTTTCCTTTTTGTTTAATTTTGTATATATTTTGTTTTAACTTTAGTGTTATATTTGTTAGTTTTTTTTATAATAAACTTGAAAATTTATTGTATAAATTTGGTTTGTTCAATAGAAAAAAATTGTTAAAGTTGTTTTATAAAAACTTTTGTCAGTGTTATTATTGATCTATTCACTTCCTCAACATCCAATCCAAAGAACTCAAAATTGAACATATAACATATTTTGCATATCATAAATAAAAATGCTTTATTTAAATGATAATTATTAATCAGAATATGATACTGAAATATCACCATTATTATAATATTACTTTATAGTCATAATCTATTACTTAAACTGCTGCCATAAGATTACATTTTTTTCTATAGCCACATATTTAAGATTCATGCTTTTAATGTGCCATATGATAAATAAGAGAATTGGATTATTATTATTGTTGTTGTTATCTTTATTATTATTTTTTGACCTGATTAGTAAATAGTAAATACAGTACAAATAATTAATTATCTTGAGTGTAGGAATATTTCAGGAAGCTAATATTGGGTTAGCTGCAGGTTTATAGTCTGAAATTAAATGTTTTGATAATCTTTTAAGGGTGTAGTCTGGATAGCCTATATATGGTCAACATTCTCGGATTAAAAATTAAAGTAAAAAAATAATGAAACCTAAAGTATGGTTAAGTAATTTATTTTTTAAGTTTGTTTGTTGTTCAGCAACCATTATCAATCCACTGCAGGATGAAGGTCTCTCCAAGTTCAATCCATCTTTTTATATCTTTAGCTTTTTTTCTCCACATCACCACTGGATAGTTTTTTATTTCATCCATCCATCTCACATGTGGTCTCTTTCTGGGTCTTTTACAATCTCTTGGAATCCAGTTTAAAACTTCAATTGTACATCTATTATCATCTCTTCTAGCAACATGTCCATCCCAACTCCACTTTAGTCTTTTAATTTTTTTCAATGAGGTCAGTAACAACTGTTTGTTCTCTTCCCCATACATTGCATTTTCGATCTCTTCTTGTTACTCTCAACATGCATCTCTCCATACTTCCTTGAGTGATCTGAAGTTTCTGTATTCTTCTTCTATTAAGTGTCCAAGTCTCATTCCATAACTAAGAACTGGTAAAACACATTTATTAAAAATATTTCTTTTCAAACACATAGGCATATTTCCTTTCAGTATCAAGTTATTTCTACAAAAAGTACTCCAACCAAGTTTAATTCTATGATTAAACGTCTTGCATTGTTGGTCGAGAGGTCAGTGCGATGGCCTTGCACTTTCAGGCAGTTGCCCGGGTTGCTGGTTCACGTCCCGGCCGATGCTATGACACTTAAAAAAATTCTATGATTAATTTCATCCATTATATTTCCATCTGTATTAATAATCTGATCAATGTATTTGTAACTGTTAACTTCTTTTAACTCATTATAATCAATCTTTATTTTCATATTTTGAGAAAATCTATTAAACATTACTTAAGTCATTTTAACATTTATCTTTTGTTCTACGTTCCTACTTTCATCTGATAACTCCTACAACATTTCCTGTAATTCTAAAGCACTATTTGCAAAATCAACTACATCAACTGCAAAATCTAAATGACTTAAATAATCTCCATTTTCTTTTACTATTTTAGCTTCCCATTTTAATCCACAAAATACTTTTTGTAGCACTGCTGTAAAAAGTTTTGGAGATATGGAATCACTCTGTCTTACACCCTTTTCAATGTTGATATTCCTACTATCATTATGTAATCTAATTGTTGCTGTTGAATTTTTATAAATATTCTTTAAAATATGACAGTATCCTGGATTTACACCTTGAGGATCTAATGCTTTAATCACTGAAGAAATATTTATAGAATCAAATGTCTTTTCATAATCTACAAATCCTAAGCATAATGGAAACTCAAATTAATTTGTCTTTTCTAAAACTTTTCTCGATGCCTGGATATGATCTACTGTGCTAAATCGACTTTTAAATCCAGTGTTTTCTGTATATGAGTTGTAATTATCTTAGTAAAATTTTTGTATAAAACTGATAAAAGAATGATAGATCTGTAATTTATAATATCGTTTTTATCACCTTTTTTTAAATATTAATATTAATACTGCATTTTTCCAATCATCTGGTACATCTTTATCATTTAGACATTTGATATATAACTTTGCTAAAAATTTTCTATTTCTTCACCTGCTTCTTTTAATATATCAATTATAATTCCATTATTACCTGGATTCTTCCCTTTTTTCATAAATTTAATTGCATGTCTTACTTCCTCATTCAAAATTCGGGGAGATTCGGAAGATATAGTAGGTATAGGAGGCACTTGTTCTTTATTACTATATAATTCTTGATAGAAGTCTTCTATACATTTCATGATGTCATTTCTTGTTATAGTAATAATGCCATTTTCTTTTCTTATTGGAGATATAAATTTCCTGCCAATAGAAAAATGTTGTTTTACACTCTTTAGACTTTTATTTTCTTCTACAGCTTTTCTTGATATTTCACAATTATACATTCTTATATCATTTTCAACACTTTTCTGCACCATTTTACAAAATTTGAAATATTCAGTCTTTTTAATGCATCATTGTTGTATATCCTCATATTCCTTCTTCTCGTCATAAATTCTCTAGTTTCAGTAAAAATTGTATTGGTCAATTGCTGCTTTTTTTACCAGCTATCTTTGTTGCAGTTTTAAAAAGTGTATCACTTATTTTCCTGTTAATGTCATTTAAATCTGAATCATGTTCAAAATCTACTAATACTTGAAACCGATTTGTAAGTTCTAATTTAAATTCATTAGAAGTTTCTGATGATTAGGAATATCAACTGTAAATGTTGTTTTTCTTAATAATTTTTGTCTATCAATTTTGCCTTTAACATGTATCCTACATCTTACAAATCGATGATTACTTCCTGTTTTAAATTTATTAAGAAGATTACAATCTTAAAATATGTATTTTCTGTTAATTAAAATATAATCCAATTCTGCTGTATCTTCATTTGGATGTTTCCATGTCCATTTCCTTTTAACATTTTTCTCAAAAAAAGAATTCATAATATAAAGTTTTTCTTTTTCTGCAAACTCCACAAGTCTATGTCCTCTCTCATTTCTATTACCATAACCAAAATTATCTACAGCACTTTCATCTGTTTACCAATTCTAGCATTAAAATCTCCCATAACAATTTTAAAATGTTGTTTACTCTCATGAAAAGCCTTTTGTACATTCATATAAAAATATTCTATTACTTCATCACTATGAGAACTATGTTGGGGCATAAACCTGAATTATCTGCATTTGGTAATAGTTATTAAGTTGTAAAACTAATTTGCCACTTTATCCAATACACCATCAATCTCCACAATGTTACTCTTCCATATTTTATTTATAATGAATCCTACTCAACTTGTATTTCCAATATTCGTACCTTTATAGTAGAGAATATGTTCACTTTTTAAATCAATTGTTTCTTCACCTTTTCTTCTAACTTCACAAAGTCCAATAATGTCCCATTTAATGTAAGACAGTTATTCTTCTAACTCTTGCAATCTTCCTTTACTTGAAAGTCATCTGCAGTTGTAAGTACCTAAATAAAAAGGCATCATCAAATGGCAGCCTGACTCTGAAATCATGGGATTCTTATCACCCTCCACATTTGGCCCCAACCTCTGCCTTGGTTGGTGACTTTAAAGCCACCTAGGAATAAGGTCATGATTTATTTTTGTCTGGCATAATTGTATATATTGAAAAAAGTAATCTTAAACTCGGACGTAAAAAGCCAATAAACTCACCACACTTACTAATGTGTGTAGGTGAGGAGCCCAGTCATGTTCGTATACTATATGAATAATCCCATAGTAATAACAGCTGCAATGAAAAGAATGTATGGAGTGGACATTAGGAATTTGCCCTGCTCCGGTCCTATAAAGCCTCCAAAAAGAATTAAAAAGTCTTCTTTTAGTTAATAGCAAACTCTTTTCTGCAACCTGTTTGTTGTTATACATATGTAAATAAAACCTTTTTGTGTTATCAGTGCAAGCAGTGGTTTAGTTTATTTTTTGTATCTTTTTCTTTATTAAAAATATATTTTATAAATGTAAATTTTAAATCTCTGCTTCTCTTTGAGCTAGTTGCAAGGGCTAATGGCCAAAACTTATATCTTATGAAGAAGTATCTGCCCACATTATAAATTTTCTAAGTTCAAATAAGCATATTCACAGACCATTATATACAGTAATCATATATATTTATAAAATTTTATCCACTTAGTAGCACTTTTGATTATCCTTGTAGTTTTTGTCAACTAACACTTTGAAAAACTAAACTTCCTACAATTCCTTGATCTTAACTTTACAGCCTGCCTATTAATGAATTCATGTTTATATTTGCATATTAGCATAGCTTCTTTTATTTTTCTTTTATTGTTATTTTTTCCAATGTGCAATATTTTAACATTGTCGTAATAGAAGTTAAAACAATAAATTCATGAATTATAGTCATGAAGAACGGAAGCTGAAACATTATTATCTACTTTGTAATTTTGATTCAATTTTTGAACTTTTTTTAACAACAGCAAGTGCTCTTTAGTTCTTTTTTTTAGTTTTTTTTTTTAGAAAAAAGAACTAAAGAGCACTTTCTGTTATTAAAAAGAGTTCAGAAATTGAATCAAAATTGCAAAGTAGATCATAATGTTTCAGCATCTGTTTTTCACGACCATAATAATTCATTTATTTATGGTGTTAACTTCAATTACAACAATGTTAAATATTGCAAATTTAAAAAAATAACAACAAAATAAAAAAAAAGCTATGCTAATATACAAATACAAACATGACTTAATTAACAAGCAGACAGCAAACATAAAGATCACAGAATTGTGGGAAGGTTAGCCATTTAAAGTGTTAGTTGACAAAGACTACAAGGATAGTGGAAAGCACTCCTAAATGGATATTTTTTTAAATATATCTAATTACTGTATTTATAAATATTCAGTTATATAATTATGTATATTGCTTTGAAAAAATACAGACATTGAATTATAATATTATATATATATATATATATATATATATATATATATATATATATATATATATATATATATATATATATATATATATATATATATGTACCTCACTTCCCGATATATATATAATATAACTTAAAATATGACTAGCTCAATTAAATTGTTATGCTCAGCTAAAATATGTATAGCTATCATTAATATATTTTTATAATACTATATCTTATCAAATTCATTATAACTTACCAAAATTAATATAGTTCAATATCATGTACTAATTAAATAAGTATTTATTAAAATCATGAGACTATGAAGTAAAGTTACAAGTGGTAATTGAATTTACATTGAGCTAATGTCTTCCCAAGACACTATCTCAATGGCATAAGAATACTATTACCTCTTTATTATCTCATTACTACATCTACAGCACTCTTATGTCTTTTATAAAAATTAACTAACTTCAATAATAATAATAAATAAATCTCAATCTTTTCTTCTGAAAATATAATTAAATAATCTCAGGTTCTTTTAATTATTTTAAAGTAATAATATTTCTTGCAGATAGGCATGATAAGGGATTTAATATCAAACCTAACTACACCTAACTTATCATAATAATAATAACTAACAATAATAATTTCTAGTGTATAAATTAATCTTATCTATTTTATTATACTATTAATCATTAAGGAAATAAGTGAACCATCTACATGTCTTTCATTTTCATATAGTATCTTAATTTAAAAATTATACTAAAATCTTATAATTTAATAATATGTGGCAATAAATAATATTATACTCTTATATTGTGCATTATAATTACCTTGTGACCATTATAATATTATATGTTAATGTCAATCAATTTCTATAAATTATATTAAGAAAATACTGTGTTTCTTTTAAAATAATAATAATAAATTCATATTGTGCAAATATTATGTTTATTCAAATTATCTGTTGTCAAATGCTGTGGTGCAAAATAATGAATTCGACACACTTTTAAACAACTTAAACAAATTTATTTACATCAACTTTAATAAACAACTTATGTACATTATTTACATTACAAGTGGAAACCAAAGAAAATAAAAAATAAGAAAAATAATAATACAAGATTTTTACACTGTTACTATTTCCATAAACATAAATAGATAATCCATACATTTCTTAAATGTTTTATCAGTAACATTTAATTAAGTTTATGAACTTAAATCTTAATAGATATCATTTGTCATTAGTTAGTACAAAAGAAGACTTTTATGTAAAATATCACTTATGTAGCATATGTAAAATAAACAAACTTTAACAATTAAAAAATGCTACTTCACTTAAGTATTATTGCTATTTCTATTATAATGTATTAGTATGTATTACATTTACTATTAGCATTAATGAAATATCAACTAATGTATAGACTGATATAACTTTATAATATAATGACATTTATTGATTATATAATTATTTACTTCATTCTGATGTAATTCCATACTGTATGTCTTACCAAAATATGCAATACATATATGTTCTTTTCTTAAAATAATATTTAAAATTATTCAACAATTTCAAATTTTATAAAGTATTATATTAAAATAAATTCTATGATTCTTTTCTATTTAAACTACTACTCTTCTCTATTCGTAATTCCTATTCCTTCCTAATAAAATTCTATCTACAAATATCATTTGACCTTATTTAACTTCAGTAACAGCTTACCAATTTTTAAAAAATAATGACTATCCAAACTATCTTTTACCTCATCATCGATATATGATAAACCCTTCAAACAAAATATAAATTTCTATATAAAATTAATTTAACTTATCTAATAGAAAAAAATAAAATATAGATATTTTTACCTCTTACTAACTTGAAAAGTAATATAAATAACTCATACTAATATAATAAATCAAGTTCCTAATATTGTAACAGAAAACATTAAAACTTATTCACGAAAGAATCATATAATTATTTATGGATTTCTCTTATTACATTATAATAAATTTATATCATAAATTTAAAGTATGCATATTAAAATAAAACTGTTATTACTAATATTATGCATGTATATTCTTTAAATATTTATACATTCATTCACAATCAAATAATATTTGGTTGATCTAAAGAAAACAAAGCAAAATACATCAAATTATTACTATTATATAATTTTTACCATAAATGATACTCCAATTTATAATCCGCCACACGATGTCCTCCAGGATTACAGTTTTACAAAATAATTTCACATTTATACTCAACAATTATTCTTTAAAATATTACGTGTTGTATAATTATATAAAAATAAACTTTATGAAATTAATTGTTATATTAATATTTAGTTACTTTTTTTTTTAAAAAAATGTACCTCTCTTATCTTTAATAGATCAATAAATAATTAAATATCTATGTTAGTTAAGAAAAACAAAAAATATGTTACATAAATCCAACGTTGTCTTCTTTTCACCCATAATTGTTCTTTTTTTCCTAGGCACAAACTTTTACCAACATCACTTCTTTTTCTGGTACATCACGTGTTTAAACAGTTTTTACGAAATAAATGAAAACGTTTTTTTTTTTAAAAAATAAAATAAAATAAGTTCCACCATAAGAAACAAAATAATAATTAAAATAGTTTATAGGATCCGGATTCATTTCTTTAAAGAAAATTATTTTAAAAAAATTATTACTTTCCTCGTATTAATCAATAGTTTATAATGTTCTTATTTAATTATTCTGAATTGACTTGGATATCCACGTATACTTATTTGTGCATTCTTTAACCAATATTTAGGTAAGATTAATTTCTAAATTCTTCTGTATGACCAGCATCCAGACTTTACTATATAATATTTTATTTACAGGTATTTTTTTGCCAATTAAATTTCCGATTTATTTGCCTTTTAAAACTATCGAAATCTAGTCTTTTAAACCACAAAGACTTAACAAGGCAAGTACTTCAACAATTATTATTAATTACCATATCTTTACCAAGATATATACTTAAATTTGTATTTCAAAAATACTTTCTTCATAAAGAAGTATTTATCTTTCTTTAAAATATTTGTTTATAAAAATTAATTATAATCAACTTTTAAATTCATATAATATCCAATATATGACTTTTATCCAACTAGTAATTCTCCTAGTTAATCCAGTGTTTGTTATACTTTTAGTATAAAGTCTCCAATACATTTTATCTTTATACGATGTTTTCATGATTATTTGACAGTAAAATTGAGCTTCGATAGAGATGATCAATAGGGAATTATAAATAAATTAGCACTGCATATTTAACGGTAAAACTTTTATAAATTATTTAAAACTACTCTCTTATAATTTTAAAACGATTACGAGAGCGTCTATAATTTTACTTAGCTATATCTAATAGCACACTTCACTTAAAAGAAATCATAATCATAATCCCCTCCAAACAATTGAACCTTAGTTTTATACCGGAATAAATTCCCCACTTGATTGGGAAATTAAACAATCACCTTGCTAGCCTATTTACATATTTTACCAACAATACAGAATTTAAAATAAATAATGACTTATTTAATATTTATTATTTATTACATTATTAAATTCTTAAATTGATCTTTATCATTTATTTAAATCTATTAAACATATTTTAAAATATATGTTTTATTTTATTTCACTTTTAACTTTTATAAGATTATTTTTCTAAACAAACTAAGTCTATTTTTATACGTTAGGTTTTTTTAAACAGTATTTTAAAAATCAGATTTAATATTTCACATTAATTATCTTTATTTTTATCTCGTGATAGCCAATATAATATTTATAAATTTTATAATAGAATTTTAGAACAGTTTTGCAACTTTACTATAAAAAACTTATAAGCATGTGTGTACATATGTCTATCTATCATCTGTTTTACAACACAGATACAAACGCTTGTAATTATCTAAAAATAAACTAACAATTTAATTTTTTAAAATAAATGTTTTTAAAATAAATAATATATTATAGCAACTTTAAAATAATAATTCGATATTATTAAAATCAAATATTAATCTTCTATTATATACTATTAACAATTAAAATATTTACATTCACTTATTAAATATTAATCTTTATCAACAATAAATATATGCATTTAATTTTAACTTGTCTTTCTTAAACTTTTAGCTTTAAACATTTATTTACAAAACTTATTAATGCAGTATTAATCATGGCCAGTTTTCCCAACCATATAATATTATCACTTTTTATTGAAACGTCTCTCTCAAACATTAGCACAATTTCACATATCAAATATTCATAGATTACTTTAATTAAACTTTTGAAAGATTATCATAAATAAAATCAACATCATATAGCTAAATATACCTTAAATTTAAAATTTTTAATAAATTGATATAACAATTCATGGGGACCCATACAAAAGGGCACAATATATATATATATATATATATATATATATATATATATATATATATATATATATATATATATATATATATATATATATATATATATATCATACTGGTCAAAACTTGTTTATTCATTTAACATGAACTGGAAAAAAATATACTTCAAACCCCCTTAGATTTAGGTCAGGGACCAACCTGAATTCGAACCCACTTCATAATCCCCACATCAAACACCTAATGAATAACATATAATGATGTTACACATGAATTATTTTAAATCCAGCCCACTAGCAGAGTGGAGAAGACAATGAGACATCTCTTAACTATCTTAAAATATGGTTATAGGTGTGAAAGTGGAGAAAAATGAATTTAAACAAATCAAACAAGTTAGATAATAATAAAAATTATAGTTTAATATAGTGACAAATTTTTTATATACATTATGAATTAATTGCATACATTAGTATGTGTGAGTTGCAAAAAGCAGTCTACCAAATAGTAAATATTTACCTATCATGCTATTATTTCTCATATGCTCTTTTACTAATGAAATGACATATACTATACATTAAAACAATCTTTGGTGGGTACGATATTAAGATACCAATCAATTATTAAAAAAGATTACATAAGATTGATATTAATGCTTTGGTTTATGGTTATGAAACATGGTGACTAACATTGTCACAGGGAGCGTTTTGAGATTCATTGTATATATTGTAACCAAAATAAAAAAATAGAGGGGGGTAAAGGTGGAGAAAGGAAAAGAAGAAATAAAAAAAGGAAGAAAGAGAAATAACAGAATCAAGGAGAAAGATGATGATGAAAAAGAGGGAGAGATGATGATGAAGATAAAGGATGATGATGATAAGATGGAGATGAAGATATAAAAGAGAGATGAGAAATAAGAGATAGAGATGAAAAAAAATAAAAATGAAGATGAGATAGAGAGATAATGATGATGATGATGAAGTTGAAATGAAGATAATAGAGACTCTTAACTACTTGACTCAGTGGAGTTACAATAAAATTTAAGGAAAGAATGATGAAGATTCAGAGATATATAATCGGATAGAGATCAAATCTAATACTAATGCAAATATAACTATTATGGCCTATTAATAATTTAGCATAAAAGATAATTTGAAATCATTAGTTAATAGTTATCAGAATTGACCTACCATCAGTTCATACACTCTGAATAAGAATATATTACACTTTGGTGGAAGGACTATCACATTAGATTAAAACTTACAAGGCATCAAGAGCAAACAATCTCAGTGGTTTTAAAACTAAACACTTGTGCAAAATAAAATAAAAAATTAAGTTGCCTACTAAATAATTGCTAAGATGAATAGAAAAGTGAGTGATGTCTTGGCTGGCCATAAAATAACTGCCTTATTGTTCAATCATGAATAATAAACAAAACAAATATTAATCTAAAAATTTAATGAATCAATTTAAATTTAAACTAATAATGGCCTATTACCCAAGATATTACTCAACCAAGGAAATGGGCAAGGGTACTTTTTATGACTTTTTCCATACTCACAGACAACCTACTAAAGACCTAAAGTGCAGATGCATCATAAAATTCTAAAAACATAAGATGATGATCGATAATGTGCAGCCAATATAAGATATGGTGCAGCTTTTAAAATAGTAAATAATAAATAACCTTCTGAAGCACTAATATTTTTATTTCATCTCATATTGCATAATCTTCAGTCTGAGAAGACATAATGATAACTTAAAATCAACTATTAAATGAGCATTTAATTAAGTATCTGATACAATGTAATTATCTGTTATTGTGATTCAATATGAGAATTACATAGATTAGCATGGTTTTATATAATTTAAACCAGTATCAAAATATATTTTATATACTTTATAATATGTTTATGGACTTTTGAATTGAAAATTTTATGAACTGTGGAACTCAAAATTTTATGAATTGTGGAACTCAAAATTTTGTGAACTTTGGAACTCAAGACAATAATATTTTCATATAAAAGTAAAACAAACAGAAACAAAACTTTTTGAAATAACAATAATATAGTTTATTAAGAACAATAAAAGAAAAAAATTACAAACAAAATTTTATTATACACATTGCCAATATAGCGCTAGAATCTTTTTACCAATATTTTGACTTTTAACTTTATTTCTGATTTACAAAAAATATAAACAATTTCTCTGGCTACAGTTACTAAGTATCTCTCTTAAACCTTTTAAAAATTGTTTATCCCAATAAATAAAATAATAAGATAAATAAATCCATACCAGAGTAAGCAGAGGCTATTTAATACTAAATTCTAATCTCTTTTAAACAATCAGAGATATCAAATCTTTAAACTTAAATTAAAATAGACTATGTTTAATAAGCACAATTCTATTTTTTTACTAGCATATTTAATAATATTGTAGTTTTATTTAACAATCAGAATAACACACAAGAGGCTTATATTTATAACCCTGAGATTAACAAATTCTAAGCTGAAATAAGCATATTCTGCATATATTATAAAAATATTACTGACATTACTAATATTATAGCTAGTGATATATTTTAGCAAATTTCTAGTTTACTTTAAACTAAATTAGATATATGGGCCACTAACTAATCAGATGTCATTCGCACACTTTTAAATAAATTTTGTCCATATAAAATTATTACCGTAATGTGTTTTAAAATTAAAGATTTAAAATTTAACAGAAATCCAGCGGCAAAAACTCTGGATGAACATATTAAAATTAGTATGTGTGAATTGCCACCATATGCATAATTTAACATACTTAAAATAAATATAAATTATTGTTGGTTGGCTTGTGGATGATAAAACTATCATAGCAACACAATTCAAATGTTGATATATCTATAAGCTTTAAAATAGCTAACACACCCTGAAGAATCAAAGTTCTTCAAACAAACATATCTTGTTATCACATATTTAAAAAGAAATGCAACATCACCTACTGTGGTGGAACTAGCATTAATTCATCATGAATGATAGGCCAAAATATAAGAACATATATGCTCAGCAGAGCTGAATAAAAATGTGGTGGCTTTTGTAACGATATATAAATATGTCGTTACATTTATTTAAAATAAAAACTTAAAAGTTCGCAAATAAAAGGAAAAAACTAAACGCTAAAATTAAAATGTTTGTTAAACATATATATATATTCGCACGAATGCTAAACTTTAAAAATTTTTTTTTTCATAAACAAGAAAAAAAAGTATTTGAATGTATTTTTTTAAATAAAAAAATACAAGATTGAAATATAAAAATATTGAAATATAAAAATATTTTAATAAAAAAATAACGTAAGTTAAAATAAAAACAGGTATTAATTAATTCCTGTAATCTGTAAATGGAAATGATTGTTTATTAATTATCTAAAAGCTGTTTAATTAAAAAGTCAGATGAAAAGTTAGATAAGAGAAGAAAGAGATTTTAGCTTGACCAATGGAAGCAAATAAAGGCCCGGACCATAACGAAAAAACAGAACAGTGACGTTTTTGTTCATGGAATCCATAGGAGGACTATAAAAAGAAAAAATATTGAGTTCCAGTCAGTTTTTCCAACTTGATTTGATGACAACGGTAAGACGCACTTGCCGTTCTCTCTCATTTTTTTGTTTGTTTAAAAAAAAAAAAATGAAAAGACTGTGATACCAGAATGGAACCAGCTAATGCTACCTCCAGAACATTTTCTTCCAATGGAGACACCGTGGGAATTACCAACAGGAACCTGGACTCTTATACTGTAAGCTATATTGACATGAACTCTAAATTTAAAAAAATAACTAAGAACTTTCGTTCAAGCTTATGAACTTCTATCTGACTTTTAAGTTTTTAAATCAAATTAATAATGCTTAATTTTATATGTTTCCCGATTGATAAACATCATTTCCATTTTTTTTTTTTACCTTATTGTAAAGATTATTTAAATGTATGAAATTTAAGTTGTTTATAGACGCTTGCATGGATTCGTTTGCGGTTAATTATATTTTGGTTTTCATATTTGATCAAAATATATAGACATTCGATAAATAATGATACTTTACGGTGAGTATCTAAAATGTATTTATTCGGATGTCTTTTAAGTTATTGGTGACAACGCAAGTATCTTATGGTGAATACTATTGGGTTACTTATAAGTTTCCCTCTGCGATTGTCGGTATCAATAATTTTGTATTTTGATCGTTTATGTTTATTTTGAAATGTTTTTGACCGTGGAATCTATGTAATCGATCTATACCCAACATTTTTAAACAAATCTGTGCGAACATATTTAAATGTTAAAATTAAGTTGGGCGTGAATGGCTATATAGTTTTGTAAAGTTGTATTAAGGGAGGGTAATCTTAGGTTATTCATTTCGTAGTTGAATTGGTTCAATGGATTGGATATATTTGTGTAATTAGTAGATGTAGTATGAGGTCTGCTACAGGCAGGATTATAGATATATGCCACACACCCTCTGTTTGCCTATGGATGGGTTTGTAAGTCGGCAGAAGACCGCAGTCCATTCCTATGGAGTTTTTGGTTTATTGATCTACTTGCCAACAGATGTCACATTCCTGTTGGTGGAGAGTCAATGTCTTCTCTATTTCTACTTATTGTTCAGATGTACATTCCTGACAATATAGTATTTTGTGTTGTCGTATCATGCTACATTGAATACATGAATGTATCAGATGGATTGGCGCCAATTTGGTTGCGAAATTTGTTGCCTAAGGTTAAGTCAGGGAAGAATATTTTCTTTTCAAATGCAGATCTATGTAGTCTATTCATACTTGACTATCTAAATAATTAAACTCATTGAAACTTAGTTAAATGTAAAATTAAAAGTTAATATAAAAATCTAAAATGTTAAACTTATTCCTCAAAATTTAAATATTATTTTATATGTGCGTAAATAAATATTTTTATGTGTTAATTTCTGGCAGTGGCTTTTATTCTTTTATATTTAAGATATAAAATTTATAGATTTTTATCTCTGCGTCTCTGCTGAGCTAGTGACTTGGGCTAACGATTGGAATATTTAAATAAAGTGGAATCTTAACAGCGCGTATCTGCCTACTTTATAAATTTTTCTAGGCTCAAATGCCTAGATGGCGCCCTGGTAGTTGCAGATATTGTTTTTGCGGTTAGATTCGATCTTCACTTTCATTCCGATTGGTACACTTTCAAAATACCTAACTTTGAGGCAGAAAATAGAATGCCTGGACCTTGTCTATAGTGCATCAGGAAACAGGAAATATGCACCAGGAAAGTATGATCCTCTCTCATGGAATTCCAATACTTCAAAAATATGTGTTAATCATCAGTATAAATATAAATATCTGGTATACATTAACCCTTAATGGGCACAAGCACTATGAATTCATGGAAAAGCAATACAATAAGGATGGAGGACCTTGTCTACTCCACTAAACATACTCATAATAGTTAACAAAGCCTAGCACTATGAGGCTATCAAATACTAAACTAACAACAAGATATAGACTTCATATGAACCTAAGTTATCACTAAGAGATTTAAAAATACCACACATATATTCAATGTAAGACCAACAATGCAAAACTGTGTCAAATGACTACTATAACAATTATTTAAAATTAAATGCATATAAAAAAAATCTACATAAGACACAATGCACACATAATAAAATATTAAATACTAAACATATGACTACTGGACTTTAATAGATTGCAAATTAAATGTGAGAATATTAATTCTCAATGCATATAAAAATATTTGCAGTTACAATTAATGTAGCATTTGTAAAATAAATGAATGGAAACTCTCTGATAAATCTCTTTGGCTAATTGAAAATAAGACTGAGTGAAATATCTGACATATAAATAGGCTAAGACTGAGATATTTAAATATTTCAGGAATAAAATTATCAAATAGAAATTAACTTGTGAAACGCTTAATAAATATAATAAAATTTATCTGAGAATGGCAATATTTACACACTCTAATAAACCCATTGATATTTAAATTGTAATATTAGTTTACCTGGTATATTTATGCTAATAGTATTACACATATTTTAAAACAAAATATATAGCTTAAATATTTTTCTGGTTTCTTTTTTTTTTTAAAAAACAATAAAACTGACAAAACAAAAAAAATAAAAATAATAATAAAGTAACTTAAGTTTATAGTTTCAGCTCCATACTGGTTTTTCCCATTCTAGACATGTATATAATTTATTGAGGATAATTTATCTGATGGTATTCAAAGCTTCTGGTAAAACATTCATAAGCATGGCAATGATTTCTAAAAAATGAAACATGTTTAACAGTTTCTTAAGGATATTTTAATTTCTTACTTTAAAGATATTTTTATAGTAAAACATTGAAATAATAAGAATAGGCTGGCATGAGAGTGATACACAAAATAAATTCTTCAGCTGAAACATTTTTATAAGGATCCCAGGTTTAAATGTACGATAATATAGCTTCATTTTAATTCCATTATTCTTTTTTAAGTGAAGGCATTTTTTTAAATCAGCTTTTTTTTAAATTATTTTCTTATAAAATATTTTACGATGTGTTTCCAAAGAATTTTTTTTACTCTTCTCAACATAAGAGTAGACTTATTTTACAACTTGAAAATATAACAGTTCATTATATAGACAAAAGTTTATCATTAATAATGGTAGTTTATAGTATTTTATCCAACTATTTCAACAGTAGATAATTAATCTATCATATTCAATACATTTTTAAACTGGATATTAGCCAAAGTTAATATTAAATCATACTAAATGCTTGGCAGATAGAATTCATCCTTCCTCATTTTAGTGCAGTATATTTTTCTCTTTTAAAATTATTTTTAGAAACAAACACTATAGTAACAGGAGTATATTTTGAAGTAATATCAGGTATCACTATTAAATTCTTGGACTTAAAATCAGTTTTAATGACAAGGATATTGACACATTTTTTAAACTATAATGAAATTAAAATATAAATGGTTTTCAATTTTCCTCACTTATGTTTTAGCTTAATTAGGTAATTACTAAGTATCATCCAACTATAATAGTTCAATACAATAAAGATATTTAGTCATATAGATACAAATGTTTGATTTCCCCATTTTATTTTCCAGTAGATAAAGTCATGCAATAAATAAATAAGATAAAATATGTAAAACTTCCTTTTAACATTTTGTTACAATAGTTTTAAATTTAATTGAGAGTTGATATCAGAAAATAGTTAACTTCTAGCTTAGCAGTTTCATAATTGTAGAACACTTAAATATACTTTTAAAACATACTTTTGCTTTTAATAAAAATAATAAAATTTTAAAGAAAATTACAACTTTTTTTATTTAAAGAAAGAATGGTTTTCAGGAGGAGTAGCTCACCAACAACACACTGAAAAATATGAATAAAGTCCTGTATTTATAACCTGTTAATTTCTATTCCTCCCTCAATTTATCAATTTCTTTTAAAACAACCAATAAATACAAATCATTTTATATTTAACTTTAACACCTTATTAAATTGGCTGAGAAATTGATTAGTGATGCAATTGATCGAATTAATGAAATCCACATGATTTAACAGTTTTCAATTAAGTTAAATATCAGCTCTTATGTAATATTAGAATAAAATATATTACATAAGATAAAATAGCAATAAATATAAAAAATAAACTAGTTTTATTTATTAAGAACCTTTTTTAAATAATTTAATTACAATATCTTTATTCATTCATTTGATTTTAATCAATACTGCAACCAAATTATTATTTCTTCATACATTTCACATATCTCTGTACATGCACACACACACACACAGATGACCTTTCAACCTGACCTCTAATAATTACTTATGACTTATTTAAAAAAGAACTTCAAATGAAAAAATTAAAAGAATATTACATTAGAAATGATTTTACAGGTTAAAGGTTAATTTAAATTAAACATGTAAACATTATTATACTGCTCTAGTAAAATTTAAAGATTACTTTTAAACCAATTTGATACTATTTATTCTAGTTTATTTATAATATCAATTTATTATAGGTTATACATTTAAATAGAATAAAACAATAGTTACTTTATAATACATTTAATATCATTTATTAATTTAAAATCTATCCCAAATATTTCCTTTAAGTAAACTTACTACCTTACATCCCTCATCAAACTACTTACCATATAACTACTGAAATAATTATTACAATACTATATAATATTATCCTATATTATTCATTAACTAATTAATTTCTTCTATTTTTATCATCATTTTTTAAAAATCAGAAAATTACAAATAAATAGTTAAGCTAAGATAAACTCTGGCATCTGTTGGAGCCAAGTGAAGTTTCATTTATGTGCAATATATAAGAAAACTATTTTCATGCCATTATGGTCATGAAAATGAAAAATACATTTACAATTATATTTGATTATGAGACAAAAGATTCATTAACCCCTCTTTTTCTTAACATTTGGAATGAATAACACTTTGTTTCAAATAAAAAAATAACAAATTACAATGGTGAGATTGCTTAGTATGAGTGAAATAACATTTTAATTAACAAAAGTAGTAATATTTAACATATATATATGTTTTTAGCAGAGCACAATTTTAGTGATATTACAGCACTAAAATTAGGTCATAAACAAAAGAAATAATAAAATGAAAAGTAGTGGTACTGACAATGACAGAGAAATCAAAGATAAGGTCATGCTTCTGGATGAAAAATGAAATCTAAGAACCCCTTCTGTGGCACTGCTTAGAAAAAAGTAGATAGGCATGTCATGGATGTCACCAATGTGCAAAGATTCTCTATATAAAGAAAGTGATCCTGGGTAGGTCAACCAGCCTTAGGCCCATGCTTGAAAAGAAATATATGGGCCTGATTTTGTTGCAACCCCAGATTAGAAGATTAGAAGCATATAATATATATTTTCACAAAGATATGTTGAATGTAAGTAATGCAGTATGATAAATGTAACAAATGACATTGAACAAGATTTATTGCTTTAAAATAAATGACCCTTGTTTGAATGCCATAATTTAGACAAATAATATGTGATGCTATTATAATATATTGTAACGGGATGGGGGTACTGATAAGTTGAGGGAAAGTAGAATTGAACTGGGGTGATGACAAAATCATCATCACTCCCAGTCAACAATTTAAAATGAAATTTAAATAAATTTACAAAAGTATGTGATATTTAATAATAAGATGAGATTAGAGAATCTCTGAGAGATCATTGAGAGATCAGCCAGCTACTAAGAGCAACTATAATAATTAATCATCAACCAGCATTATAAATAAAAGGAAGTATGAGTAAATACTTGAGAGAACCATCCATCATCATTGATAATGAAAATAAACAAATCAGTACAAAATATCAGAATAAAATCAACAGTCCATCTTGTGGCTGGATTTTAACATTAAACAATATAAATCAACAGTCAACCTTGTGAATGTATTGAAAATAAGTCTTCTTAAGACCAGGCTAACAATTGAGCCTTTGCCAGCTTGGGTAATTATATAAATATAACATGGATGCACCAGCTTAGTGCCTATCCATTAAAATACACAATAATCAGAAATCAAAACAATAATGCTGAGACATTAAAATATGCTGATCATCATCAATGCTCAGGCCACTTGTACTGGCCAACTATAAACTTAAATTTTTAATAACACTAAAATAAAAATAAAAATAATAGTGCATGGGCTTTAAAGAGTATCCTCTTTTGTGCCAACCAGGATGATGATTGATCTTATCTGGATGCCCAAAGCACTAAAAACATCCCCATTTATCCATGTCCAAATCTATCTCAGGAACACAAGCTCTATTACTATATGTGAACAAGAGATGATGAAAACCATTTTTAGTAATTAAATATAAGTTTATTAATAACAACAAAAATAAATAAGGTCTTATAAGGGTTCTGATTTTGAATGATACACAATAATAAAGTCATCATTCTATAATTTACAAGATTACTACAAAATTCAAGTTATTACATTAATTGCCAATATTTACCATTTAAAATTCAAATTGCTACATTAATTTACAAAATTGCAATGCATATTATTATTATGGTTTACATATATATGCGCACAGATGCGCAATTTATAATATACAATTAATATTCAATAACACAATAATTATCATTTGCATATATGTCTTATTTGACAAGCATTGACATATATGTACACACAGATTATTTGACAAGCATTGATATATATGTGCATACAGATTATTTATAAATTTAATTTTGTCAAACAATAAATAACATTACTTTTATAATTAATAATTTCATTTTGAATATACATAAAATTTACATACTTGTTATAATAATAAAAGTTATTTTCACAATTATTCTTTTTGTTGAATATAGCTTTTTTTTTCCTTAAAATAAATCCGATCAAATTTTTGACAGATGATTGTTGATTGATTTAAAATGTCTTTTTTTTAAATAAACGAAATATACAAGTGTTTTATAGAATTAAGAAAATATAAATTTCAAAATGTCTTTCTGCTTGATTAGTTAATGCTGATGAAGTAGGCAAGGTGAGAGTGGAAAGTGAATACATGAACTACAGCTCTTTATGCTATGATAAGTAGATAATCAAGCATGGACTAAGCACACAATGCCCTATGATGTCATGAGAAAATACCTCATTTTTAAGCACTGCCCCTTCGAAGTACATAGACAGATCATTCACAAGAAATAGTATCCAGAAAAAATATCAAGCACTGAGCCTGCCCTGATCATCTATTGTCAGTCTTAGGGGCTTTAGAAAAGGTCTATTCATGAGACCAAGGCCTATACATGGTGCCTACATATACACTGCTGGACTACACTGGGAGCTCAATATCTAGGTCTAGATAGTGCCAAGCATATAGTTCAGAGCACCATAAACCCATTGCATCCACACAGCCCTGCTCAACTATACACCCACCACAAACATAAAAAGTAGAAATTCATGCATCACTTAACAAAATGTAATTTTATTAAAGAAATTATTTAAAATTTCATTATTATATATAACTCTACTCACCACAGCTGTATATATTTTATCTGTTCTTCTCTGCCTTTAGACACAACAGCATATATATAATTATTCATTTGGCAAGCTGGTTTTTTTTGGTCCATTAGAAAATATAATCAATGTTTGTTGCAATCCATGTAAAATCTTGATCTGTAGTTGGTCACTTTCTATCTAGGATTATTATATTTCAGGCAAGCAACCATCCTCCATGTTTAAGGCTATGAATTCCAGCACAAAGAAGTGGGTCATTTTCTCCATGTAAATTCAAACTACTGAGAGGGAAATATTAGCAGCCTCTGAATCTAATGTCCTGCATTCAGCTATATCAATTCATGGTAGGTAGACTGCCAACTCTACAGTCAGCTAAAACCAACTGCTGCAAACTTCAACAAGCTGCAACAAAATATTATAACCAACTTTGCAGACTGCTCACTTAAAAATCATTATTCAGACTTTACAGTTGGCCAAGGTAGTCACTGCTTAAAATATTAAAAACTCTTCTGACCAACTCTTACAAAACAGCAAGCAGAACTGTTCCTTTCAAAATCACTATCCAGACTAACTGATATATTTTTTAATCAGTCTTTTATAAACTTGGTTAGGTCAGGTGACAAAAACACTGGCTGTTTTCAATCTCTCTAATCCATTTGAAAACAAGCTGGAATTTCTATCAAAGTGTGATTTTCATGTTTTTACTTTAATCTTTGGAATTTGGCTAAAGGTGTGATAATCCTTTAGAATTTTTAATCTACAAATATTTTTAACAACATAGTAGAAATGTAAATAAGCACTAATTAAAAAAGATATTTTATACGAGTATTAATTAAAAGATTTTAAAAAATAAATTATGCTTTTTTTTTGTTAATTTCAAAATCAGAATTACAAATATTATTTATCAGATCTTTTTTAAAATACTTATTTCACAATGAAATTTTACTTTAAACCTAGAGTAATTATTTAACCCTTTGCTTATTATTATTTTATTTTAGGAAATATAAAAAAAATATCTACAAAAATTTATTATGTATTTATTTCTACTTTTCCTTTATTTTAGGTATATATATATGCACATACACTATATATAGTATATGTATGTAACTCATATATATATATATATATATATATATATATATATATATATATATATATATATATATATATATATATATATATATATATAGAGAGAGAGAGAGAGAGAGAGAGAGAGAGATTTTATTTAATAAAATATACATTTAGATTTGACCCCTTTCCTTTTCTGATAATTAAAATAATTCAATCCCACCTTCATTTATTTTAAATTGAGAGACTGCAAAACTCTTCCACTCATTACTATATAACAGCCAATAAGATCTTAAATACAAGACAGAGAATTTAACAAGAACATACATAACTGCGTGTTATAACATCTAAAAACTACTGTGTAGTAAATTGTAGGTTTTCACACTATATGTTTGTAATTTAAACTCAGTGAGTTAAGTGTGAAGATATTTAATATTCACGCTTTCAGATCTAAGTACTTTAGACTGGTTTGGATATATAGAAAGACAAGTAAAAAATAGGATGGACCACCCTATTAATGTTAAATTCTCTGTCTTGGATTTATGATCTGATTGGCTGTTAGACAGTAATGAGCATGAGAGTTTTGCAGTCTCTCAATTTAATTTCAATACTGTTTGCACTTTATAAAAATAAATATCATTTATTTTGTAATACTTGGAATATTTAAATACTGTATTTGATATTTTAAGAGTATGTAAAAACAAAATAACTAGGCAGTTATATATAGAAAACAATTAACAAGTCACTCTTTCAGAATTGAATAACTAATATTTTAAACAATTTCAGAGCATTAATTAGTTTGAGTTCTGTATTCCCACAGGTAGAGTCCAGATTTAAACAAATAACAAATTTTTGCACTAAAACATAAACAAAATTTTGACTCATAAAAGCAATCTGGCAGGTGTATTAATTAATAATGCATTATGTTTAAGGGGATGTTAATAACCTAAATTTATGAAGGTTTACTTAAAAGATGAAAAAAAGATTTTACAAAATTCAACTCATCATATTGCTTGAGATTGGCATATTAATAACTAAAATAGACATATCAAATTAAGTAATAAATACATATAAATCAATGACCGCACCAAAGTTAAAGATATTTCACTATAAACTCATCAACACTCCTTTAACACTTTAAGCAAATAATTTTATTTATTATAACAGTTTTGACTGTACTAGCAGTCTTCATCAGATTGCTCTTAGCATGTTTGTAAAAAAAGGGTAACTATGATCTGACGAGGACTGCTAGTACAGTCAAAACTGTTATAATTAATAAAATTATTTGCTTAAAGTGTTAAAAGAGTGTTGATGTGTTTATAGTGAAATATAAAAAGAAGCAAAATATAGAAGGAGAAAGAAAAAATGGATAAGAGTTATATGTGGAAGTTAAAGATAGTTAGAGCATATGAGAGAAATTTAAATATATAGAAATCATTTAAGAGCAAATTACGTTTTACATATTAATTAAAAAAGATAAAATTGAACAATATGTTAGGATAAATCTTGATAGCAGGATTTGAGATTAGACAGACTAGATTTATTTTCAGGTGGCATGGAAATCATTACCTTGTATATTTTTGAAGTCCATTTTCAAAATACCGCATTTAATAGATTCATGTAAGTTCTTCCTGGTGACAACCAGCTTTTATTTAGCATTCCAAAGTTCTTTTTTAGGTTTTTCTTCATTTCAAGGCAGCAGGATATTACAAAAGTGGAAGATGACACCACAAGTGTCAGGAAGGTTTTCTACTAGATCATCATTTTTAAGATTTCAAACCAGTGTGGCTTATAACAGCACAGTTCTCTCAATAGTAGCTAATATGATTATGATTTAAAATTAGTCCATTTTATATACTGCTCAGGTATTTCTGGAATGCTTTTATTTTCTTAATTCTAGCTCTAAATCTAATCTTTGATCTAAAAAAAAAAATACTTTTTTCTCCATTGTTTTTGAAGATGCAATCATAAGATAATGTCCAAAAATAAATTCAAATTTATTTTCAGATTGAAAATAGATTTGACAAAAATGTTTCTACAAAAGCAAAATCTATTAATCCCATTCCTAATTTTATTTTCAGTAAAACCTTAATTAAAAATTCCTTCACAAGATTAAAACAATATTATATTTTCAATCCATTGCATCTTCCATCTTGGATTTTGATAAAATATACAATATAATAGGAAAAACAATTTAAAAAGTAAAAGTTTTACACATGACATATAATTAAATATTTAAAACAAATATTTTGTTATTATGTTTGCTCCTTTTTATATATATATATATATATATATATATATATATATATATATATATATATATATATATATATATATATATATATATATATATATATATATATATATATCTGAGCCTCACCTATGTATTTTTAATGTAAAAAAAATAATAATAATTAAAAATATTTATAAAGTTAAAACTTTATAACTTTTAGGCACCTATCTCAAATATATATATATATATATATATATATATATATATATATATATATATATATATAAAGATTAAAGGAGCAGGATGGGATATAGGGTTTGAATACATGTTAGTAGATGGAACCATGAAGCTCAATTTTAAGTTAAGATTGACTGCTTCAATATATATATATATATATATATATATATATATATATATATATATATATATATATATATATAGTAAATAATTCATTACACCATTCAACACTTTGTATTGGTATAAATATCAGCTAGCCTAAATTTGTGAAGTCTCATAATAAATAAAATGGCATTGCATTTTACACCAGTATATATATATATATTAATTGGTGTTATTTTATTCAAAACACTGTTATTTTTTGCAAATATTAAGCTTTACTCAATAGACATCTACTGTAACTTTGAATAATCAATGTCTTCTCTGTAGATATTAAAACTATTGTTTTATTTTCTTTATTATATATCAAGAATATGCTAAAGAAAAAAAATATTTGAAATTTGAAAAGGTTTTCCACTGCAATTCATATTAGCATTAACAAATAATGAATGTTCTACTCATATTAAACATGTTAAAGAATATTTTTTATGATCTGGTATTAGAAATTTAGTGGAAATATATATTGTAGTCAATTGAAATTTTATTATTGGAGAAACAAGTAGGCTTTTTAAAAATATATATTATATTTTCCTATTAATTTAGATCAATAGGTTAAACTCCAATGTTAATAGGAGTTCTTATAAAAAATCACTTTAAATTTAGAAACAAAAAAAAATTAATTATAATGAGAAGTTTAATTGAATGATATATAAAAAGTAGAAAAAATTTAAATTCAGTGACCAAAACGCTTTTACGAAATTGAAATAAACTGTTAGTATTTTTAATAATAGCAAAAAAATGAAAAACACTATTTGTAGAAGTGTGACTTATGTAAAATTTAAAGCTTTCTGAAATAAATTCCACATATTGTTTTACTGTTCGAAAGTCTGATGATTTAAAGAAAAACTAATCATTGGATGTTTTAACATGTTATTCAAATTATATAAATAAATAAAGTTTTTTTGTGCTTTCATGTATTTAAAATTCGATGTACAGCAAAATTATTAGCTGTGATAATACATGTTTAATAAGAGCAAAATTTTTCATAAAATAACGATTTAAAAAAGTTTATAGATGTTTTAAAAAATATTGCAACTCGTTTAATTAAAAAATAATCAGATATGGCGGAAGGTTTGTGCTAATCATACACTTAGCTTATGACTATATATATATATAATTGACAATGTCGTTTAAAAAATATAAAAAAATAAAATGAAATAAAAATAGGAAAAACAATATCTCTGTGAGATAAACTATGGATTAAAATTATATTTTAATTTACAAAAAAAATTCCGTAAAGTATTAAATAATTAATTAAATATATGAGATTATATATTTTTTTTAAAACGCTTACTTACATGTTTTTTTTTTTTTAATGTTGATGCTATTAAACTTACATTAAAATAATCGTGTAAAGGATTTGAAGTATCTGACGGAAAAACTGTATGATTGGGCAGTGAGTTAGAAAGTTTCATTATAATTCGTTTTCTTCACTACTTTATTAAAAACTTAAAATGTGTTAAAGTAATGTAAAAATTTCAGTCACTTGTTAACAGTAAATGCTTTCTGTCAAGAGTCATCCATCTGGAAATATTAAAATTCATTTTTTTTTTCGTGTTCTTTTTTTATGTTTTAAAATAGATTTGTTAACGACTTTATTTTTTTTAATATAAAAATTACAACTATTATATATAATGCAAGATGAAGATCGTTATTTATTTTAGAGCTTACCATTTATAGCTTCCCTTTTCCATATCATTCCAAAAAACTTAGTTTTCTCATTCATCCAACACACATTTATTCAGTTTTTAAGTTTCTTAAACTTTCTTATAGTTATCTTTCTATTATTATTTTGTTCACAAATATCAACAAGACACTATTTTTTTCTTTATATCTTTTCAATGATGACAGTGATATATCATGTTATTTTATCCCTATAATTTTATTTCTGTCTGTTCTTGTTATTTTAGCAAATATATTTTTATGCTGTAATATATTGTTTAAAGTTCATGTAGTATTCATTATTAAATGACAATTCATAAAAATTGGGAAAATTTTTATTTATTAAAAATCTTTATTTTATGCAAAATGTATACATATTTTTTCACTATTTTACTTTTTTCATTCAATACTCAGAAATATTTCATCCATGTTTAATTTAATTCTGGGTCATAAAAAATGAATGCTGAAATAGTATTATCTACTTTACAATTTGTTTTGAAATCTGAATCCTTTTTAATAACAACAAGTGTTCTTTAGTTCTTTTTTCCAACATACATCTTGATTCACCTATATAGAGAGTATCAGATCTACATATCCATTTAAAATGATACAATTTTTTTTTATAAATGAAGTTTTATCTTTAGAGTTATTTATTAATTTGTTTAATGTAGAAGATGTGTAGAATGCACTATCACATATACCATTCTGAATATTTCTTATAAAATTTACTTGATCATTCGAAATATATGGAATTGATATCCATATTTTTTATTAGCAAGAGAATCAATATTATTATTAAAATTTGATTCATTTATTAACTATTAAAATCTTTACTAACATTATATATATATATATATATATATATATATATATATATGTTAATATAGGTAATATATATATATATATATATATATATATATATACCTATATTGATATAGGCACATATAATTTTATCTAAAATTATATTATTAAAATAATCGTTCATAAAAGAAAAACATAAAATTAAACGTTGAAGAGTTTATTACAGTTTGTTTTAGAAAAGGATAAAAATCAAATAGTTTTCTAGCGTTAGTTTTGAAATAAAAAGCTACAATTAATTAATCAAATGGGGGGAGGGGGAGTCTTGGTTTGAGAAATGAAACTAAAGGTTTACAAAAGGAAATAAATAGTTTTATTAGTATTCGTAAAAATATAATTTAAAAGGTTAAAACATACAAATCTCTTTTCATTCAAGTTTAATTAAATAAAAAATAATGTTAAAACTAAATAGTAAATTGTATTAAAAATATATGTGCGTATATATGTGCAATTTGTAAATAAATAAAATGTATGCGAAATAAAAGAAGATTATTATTAAAAAACACGGCAATGGTTATTAATTAAAATATAAAACAACATCTCTGCATGGCTATTACTAATTAAGCAATCTTCCAAAACATGTTTAACAAAGGATTAATTGATAAAGAATTCCGACAACAGATATTTGCCGGAGGATATTGAAAAGAAAACACTCCATTGGTATAAATACTGAATATTTTATCGGACAATCAGTTGAGACCATCAGTTCACAAAGTAATTGAGTAGTGCAGTTCAGAAATTAATTGAGCAGTTAACAAACAAAATGCAGTGTTGAGAAGATCTTGGGAATGCACGTTTATCCCCAGCCCAGATGTCCGAGAAAACAGCAGATCTGCCTGTGAAATAATGTCAGCTTAACATCTTAGAAAATCTCCGTCAGTATCTATTTGTCTCCGATGGTAATAATCGTGAAAATCAGGAAACTCAGCAAGGAAATGTCCCAGCCAGCTGGAAGCATTCATACTGGAAACATTCATACTGGAAGAAACAACAAACAAGAAGAAAACAAAGTGTTAAATCTATGTTCAAAATCCTAGGTAAAACATTTGCTTATTTTCGTTATACTGTAATAGCCATTGCATTTCATTAATTCATGCGAATCCTCCAAGAGTCTAATTATATGAACTCTATATCATACATAAATGAATTATTGATGTGTATGATTAAATTTCAAATGCTATGTAGTCCTTTACTATCATTATTATGTGCGTGATCAAAATATCAATATTTATTAGTTAAATTAGAGTGTTCTGTTATTAAATCTATAGTAATATTTGCGTGTCTTTTATTAGAATTATAAAATGTTTAAATTTAATAAATAAATGTTAGTTAATAAATTATCTTTAAAATTAAACTTTATTTGTCGGTCAATTCTTTTTATCAATTCCTTTTATCAAATTCTTTTATCAACTCCTTTTACAATTCTTTTATCAAGTCATTTAACCACTAATTAAGTATAATCCATTAGTGATTACAAACAACTGAGCTAGTCGTGGATTTAGGCGTTGAGTTAGTGGCCACTATTCAAAGTGCATTGTCTATTCTTTTAGTATTCTTTTAGAATAAGCAGCTGGCGCCCGTGTTTATACACAAACAAAAAAAGTCCTTTGAACTTGGTGTTGAACTCAACAGCCAAGAAGAAGCTATGTCCTGGAAATGTAACGCTAGTTATATACTTTATAGCTATCATTTGGGTATACATACTCTCCGAGTATGTTCTTCTCTGCCTAAGAGGACGGTATTTTGAATACACATATTCGAACTCAGTTCAATATATATATATATATATATATATATATATATAATTGTAGGCAAGTTTAGCAATATATATATATAATTGTAGGCAAGTTTAGCAATTCATTTGAATATATTTCAGACTTTTGTTTCTAAATAAGAAGGACTTCAAACCTGCCATTTTAGGAGACATTGGCCTTCTTGATTTATATGGAATATAACAACTTTTTGCTATTGGTTTAATGATCATACAATAATCCAGGATACATATATTTCTAGTTATTTTAAAATCAAAAAACTGAATGCAAATTGAATTTTCATCTGTTTTTATCCATTTTAAGTCATTTAAATTATTTAATTCTTAAAACAACTCTTTAATTGTATTTAACCTATAACATACCAAAACAACATCAATATATCGATAACATACAGTAATATTTTGGATAACATTCCTTTTTCATGATATTTTCTTCATATGTAGAAATTACAAATTACATATTTGAGCAACAGTAGGTAAGCCCATTGACCAGCCATTGTCAATTTTATAAAAATTCTTAAAAACTGCATACATATTTTTATCAATAAAGCTTAAGGTTTCAATTATAAATTTTATTATTTTCACATTAACATTTTTTAAACTTAAAACACATTGGAAATATTTTCAATAATTGCTATTCAATCAATTGATCCATATATTTCACTTATGCCCATCATTAACATCAATCAGAATTTTACAGATTTTACTAAAAAAATGAAATGGTGAACATATTCTATATTTACCAAAACCAAGAATTTATTTTAGCATTTTCTCAATTAATCTACACATTTCATAATAACCCCCCCCCAATATATATATATATATATATATATATATATATATATATATATATATATATATATATATATATATATATATATATATATATATATATATATATATATATATATATATATAAAATCTAAATGATTAAATACTATGTTTTTGAAAGGATAATTTAACAATCAATAATATTGATATTAATAATAAATAATATTGATGTTAATAAAAAGCAAGATATAAGATAACAAAAATTATAGACCTATTAGTCTACTTTGTAGATATTTACTAAAGAAATTAAAACAGCATAAAATTGTTTGATTCTGAAAACCCATTGATAGAATAAGCTTGATTTAAAATGGTTTTACTTCAATAGATTACATCAAAAAATTAAGAGAACTTTAAAAAAAAAACAAGACAATGACTATGAATCACTATTAAGATTTAGATTTATATTTCATATAAATATATTTCATTCTATAAGAATTTCTTTAGTTATTAAAGCTTTGGAACATTAAAATATGAAAGCAAAATATTCTCAGGCTCTAAGAAATATTTATTAAATACAACAAGAGACAATTATATTTTATGATGGTTTTAAAACCATCCATAAGGGTATACAAAAAGATCATTTTATATCAACAAAATGTGTTTCACTTGTACAAAAAATATTTTTTAGATTAAAAAAGGAAACTAAAATGGTGGAAGATAAAATGGAGATTATTTATGTTAATCTGTATGACAGGACTGGATGATTTTTTTGCAAATAATATTTAATAAATTCAAAAAAGTTCACAAAAATTATCATATAAAAAGAAAAAAATAGAATTAATAATAAAAACTAAAATTACTAAAGAAAAATTTTGACTCTTTAAATAAAAAATAAGTAAAAATTAGAATAATTCAGATTTATATTATAAATGAAAAAAATATAAATTACTAATAAAAAACAAACTTGAATTGTTTACTAATTCTAGGAAAGTTTAGAATTAAGAGAATATTTGTATTTGAAAAGATTTTTAATGACTATATTTTACTAGCATATATATATTATAATGATCCGGAAACAGGAGACTTAATGTATCTACACTACAGAGCGCCATTAAGCATTTGAACCTAGAAAATATATAAAGTAGGCAGATACGTAAGTAAAAAAAAATTTTTAATTTTATATATTTTGATTCCGGTCATTATAATTGTCACTAGCTCAGTGGAATAGCAGAGATTTATATTTTATAATAAATTTTTATCTAAGAATATATAAAAAAGAATAAAATAAGCCACTGCCAGTAATTATACTTACAAACATTTATTTACCCCTTCCCCCACACACACATATATATAATTTATCATTATTATCTTAGTATGTTTACTTTAGCATTTAACTACATTTTAAAATTTTATTTTAGATTTTAATTTTATAAGTTCACACAGATGTATTTATAAAAGTTTGTTTTATAATGTTGAGTATAGATTGGCTGCATAGATTCCACGGTTAAAATCATGTCAAAATAAACATAACCGATCAAAATTCAACATCATTGATAACATCAATTGCAGAGGGAATACAAGAAACCCAATGGCATTCATCATAAGATGCTGCATGACATCGATGACCTATATATTTTAACTGAATATGAAAACCAAAACATAATTAACCACTAACGAATCCATGCAACGTCCATACCCAACTTAAATTTAATGCATTTTTATTTAGAGTGTCGAGTATGTATAGACTACATAGATTTGCATTTGAAAAGAAAATATTCTATCTTTATTTAACCTTAGGCCAAAAGTTCGCAGTTAAACCAATGTCAATCCATCTGATATATCGATGCATTCAATGTAACACAAATACGGCAGCACAAAATAGGTTAAGAGAAGAAATTGCCTCTCGTCAGATATGAATACTACATCTATCTGATGATAAGAGCAATAAAAAAAACTCCATAGGAAAGGACTACAGTCATTTTTGCTGACTTACAATTGCATTCCATAGGTAAAAGGAAGTGTGCGGCATATAAAGCGATTCTGCCTGTAGCGAATCTTATACTACATCTACTAATTACACCAATATATCCAATCCATAGACCTAATTTAACTATGAAACAAATAACCTAAGATTACTCTCCCCTAATATAACTTTACACATCTACATAGCCATTCACACCCAACTTAAGTTTAACATTTATATAATTTAATTTAACGAAAAACAGAAATCATAATAAAAACTTAAAAGAACAAAAAAAAATAAATGGAAATGATTTTACAAATGATATACATCAAATTAAAATTACTTATTAATAAATAAAGTTGGTCAGATAGGATTCTATTGCAATTATTTTAAATACGGAAAGTTTTTAATTTAATGTTCATGAATTCTCTAAAGTTCTTACGGTTTTAAAAGGTCCATAATTTGTAGTTGTTTGTAAGTTCGAATGGGAATTCCCATACCATTCTGAAGATATTGGTATCCTGTTATTTAGCTGTTGTTTTTTATTTATCCAGAGGTTTTTTACTTTAGCGGGTCCTTAATGCAGAAAAAACAATGTCATTTCTTTTTTTTTTAACAAAACTGAAGGGATTGAAGAGGGTGTCTTTTCAATCCCTTCTTCTTCAACTCCACATTAATACATATCACCACTGCTGTCATACATCTCTTCCTCTAATTAATTAATTTATTTCCAAACCTTTCCTTTTATATTAATTTTGCGGATTAATTCAACATTACCTCATGATGATGAAGACCCTTTCATTGAGATTCGATTCCTAAGGGATTTATTTTTATTTGCTATTAGTTTCTATTGTTTTCCTATCTGACCATTGCTTATACATTTAAATGCCCAAGAGCTAGTTCACTTGGACTAATTAAAATAATCATTTCCATTTTTCAATAACATTAATTAATTTGTTTTCCAAACTTAAAGATATGTTTTTATCTCTAATTCTTTTTAAGTTTTTGCTTTTAAAATACTTTTTCTATTTTTAATAAAGTTTTATTTTAATAATTTTTTTCATCTGTGCAATTATATATATGTATGAGTTTAGAATAGAATTTTAATTTTCAATTTTTAATTCTTATAAAAGAAGTTTTATTTGCGAACTTTTATTTTTTTCATGTTTAATAATAAAAAAACATTGTAATGATGTATGTGCCCGTTACATATCAGTAAACTTGCTTAAAAAAAATAAACAAAAAAAATATTTTACTTAGGGTTAGTAATTACGGTACACGATTAATGAAAACATTTACAAAAACATTCGGTTAGTAATTTTACAAAAAGACTATATACAAAAAAAATGTTGACTATCGTTTTCCTAAGGACCATTTATGTCTATGCCTCCTCCTTCCAAGAATTCTATTTTTTTATACATTTTATTTTTACACAAGGCATGACAAGAAAATTTTATAAATTATTTATTTAAGAAGGTTTGCATAGAGATAAATATGTTTTAAGAAATAATGGGTTTATATGTGTATATTTGCAGCACAGTTATAAATACCACCAACTTATTTATGACTGATTGAAATGCATACATAGGGTTACACTGAAGTAATTCCCAAAGGTACTCATCGTAAGGTACCACATTTACCATCATAAACTTACGTGGCTGTGCGTGCCTATACACATAAAAGCATAATATATATTAACAAAAAAAAAAACATATTGATTGCAACCTTTTGACTTTCTTTTTAACAAAATACAATTTAAAATTATTAATACTTTTTCATGTTTAATATATGTGCAATTTCCTTCTGGCATTGCTTTTAGAACAAAATTCAAAGAATAACTTTACATTAATACACAAAAAATATTTATACAGAAAAATGTCACTGGCATGATTTAGATTTATCTTTAAAATTCTCAGGGCACTCATGGTTTATTAAAGATCGGCTCACATTGGGAAGCCAATTATAATGATATGGAGAATAGAAGACCTAACGTATCTACACTACCAGGCACCATTAAGCATTTGAACCTAAAAATATTATAAAGTAGCCAAATACCTAAGCCAAAAAAAAAATAATTTTATATATTTTGATTCCGGGCATTATAATTGTCACTAACTCAGTAAAATAGCAGAGATTTATATTTTATAATAAATTCTTATCTAAGAATATATAAAAAAGAATAAAATAAGCCACTGCCAGTAATTATACACACAAACATTTATTTACGCATATATATATAATTTACCATTATTATGTTAGTATGTTTACTTTACCATTTAACTACATTTTTACATTTTATTTTAGATTTTAATTTCACAAAGATGTATTTATAAAAGTTTGTTTTATAATGTTGAGTATAGATCGGCTGCATCGATTCCACGGTTAAAAACATTTCAAAATAAACATAACCGATCAAAATACAAAGTCATTGACAACGTCAATTGCAAAGGGAATACAAGAAACCCCTTGGTATTCATCATAAGATGCCGCATTGACAACAATGACCTATATATTCTAACCGAATATGAAAACCAAAACATAATTAACCGCTAATGAATCCATGCAACGTGCATACCCAACTTAAATTTAATGCATTTTTATTTAGAGTGTTGAGTATAAATAGACTACATAGATTTGCATTTGAAAAGAAAATATTCTATCCTTATTTAACCTTAGACCAAAAGTTCACAGTAAAACCAACATCAAACCATCTGATATATTGATGCATTCAATGTAACATGAATACGGCAGCACAAAATAGGTTAAGAGAAGACATTGCCTCTCATAAGATAATAATACTACATCTATCTGATGATAAGAGCAATAAAAAAAACTCCATAGGGAAGGACTGTGGTCATTTTTGCCGACTTACGATCACATTCCATAGGCAAAAGGAAGTGTGCAGCATATAAAGCTATTCTGCCCATAGCGAATATCGTACTACATCTACTAATTACACCAATATATCCAATCCATTGCCCTAAATTAACTACGAAACAAATAACCTAAGATTACCCTCCTTTAATATAACTTTACAAATCTATATAGCCATTGATGCCTGACTTAAGTTTAACATTTATATAATTTAATTTAACAAAAAACAGAAATCATAATAAAAATTTAAAAGAACAAAAAAAAAAAATGGAAATGATTTTACAAAAGAAATACATCAAATTAAAATTACTTATTAATAAATAAAGTTGGTCAGATAGGATTCTTTTGCATTTATTTTAAATATGGAAAGTTTTTAATTTTATGTTCATGAATTCTCTAAAGTCCTTACGGTTTTAAAAGGTCCATAATTTGCAGTTGTTTGTAATTTTGAACAGGAATTCCCACACCATTCTGAAGATATTGGTATCCAGTTAGCCATTGTTTTTTATTTATCCGGAGGTCTTTTACTTTATCTGGTCCTTAAGGTAGAAAAAACGATGTCATTTCTTTTTTTTTAACAAAACACAAGTGATTGATGAGTGTGTCTTTTCAATCCCTTCTCCTTCAACTCTGCCCTAATACATATCACCACTGCTGTCATACATCACTTCCTCTAGTTAATTAATTTATTTCCAAACCTTTCCTTTTATATTAATTTTGCGGATTAACTCAACATTACCTCATGATGATGAAGACCCTTTCGTTGAGGTCTGATTCCTAAGGGATTTCTTTTTATTTGCTATTAGTTTCTATTGTTTTCTATCTGACCATTGCTTATACATTTAAATGCCCAAAGGCTAGTTCACTTTGACTAATTAAAATAATCATTTTCATTTTTCAATAACATTAATTAATTTGGTTTCCAAACTTAAAGATATATTTTTATCTCTAAATCTTTTTAAGTTTTTGCTTTTAAAATACTTTTTCTATTTTTAATAAAGTTTTATTTTAATAATTTTTTTCATCTGTGCGATTATATATATATATATAAATATATATATATGAGTTTAGTATAGAATTTTAATTTTCAATTTTTAATTTTGAAAAAAAAAAGAAGTTTTATTTGCGAACTTTTATTTTTTTCATGTTTAATAATAAAAAACATAATGTAACGTTGTATGTGCCCATTACAATATATATATATATACATATATATGATAATTTCTACCAATGCAAAATTAGAGAAGCCATTGAGATACTTAAAAGGCCAGATTGTATCAATAAGCGAGATGATACATGCAAACTTCCTCCTATTTGGAAAGATTTTTTAAAAAAAAAACATTCCCAAATTTAACATTTTTTGCTATTGGTGGAATTTTAACATTTTATTCAAATCAGTGATTGTAGCGCCTCTACAACTGTCTTTCTACCTTTTATAACTCTGTGGATGGCTTGTGTGACCAAGTCGAAATGTCAGTATATTAATATTAAAAGTTTTTAACACGGATGAACCCGCAATATATATATATATATATAATTAAAATTACCCCAAATCCAAAATATAACCAGACCAGCATAAAAATAATATTAAAACATTACCAAAAGTTTTACTGCTACAAGCAGACTTCTCAAGTGTAAAGAACTACTAAAACTACACAATATATATAATATTAAACATTACCCACAAGTCTATTCACTTTCCATCCGCTCTTAATATTAAAAGAAGTCTTAAATAAATTAATTGCTTCAGAAAAATAAATTTTCAATAATAAAGATTGTTTAATTCTTCTTTTGATTTCATTTCTTTCAAGGAAGACAACCTTAACTTCATCAAAATCAACAGTGTGGCCTGTATCTTTTTCAAAGACATACAAAGCAGAACTAAGATATTTATTTTTAACTCTACTTTTATGAACCTCTATTCTTTCATTTAAACTCAAACTACTCTAACCTATGTAAATCTTCTTACAAAATAAACAAGGAAAAAAATATACTACACTAGGAATAGTCTTTCTATCAAACATTTCTTTTATATTATTTAATAAATTATTCAATGTAACATCCCCTTTTTCAAGCAATTTTCTTATTTCCAAACAATATACTATTTCTACATACAATTTTATAAAAAGACAATTTATATGGCAAAGAAATAAAATTATATTTTTCTTTAACCTTTACATCCTTACAAATATTACTATTAAATAAAATCCTTTTAACAAATTTATCAGAGTAAACAACCCTCAAGTAATCTTTATAAAGTTTATATTTCTGAAACAAAGCTATCCCACTAGAATTATTTAATTTAACATTCCTATGACAATAATTCCTTAAAGCAGCTACTTTATGAGATACAGACTGATAGCTATCAGGTTTAATTATAGATCTTAGATCTTTACTTTTAACCAAATGACTGCACAGTAAACAATTAGTTTCTACATTTCTAATCACCAAAAGATATAAAAATTTTAACTTACCAAAATATAACGCCCCCTCTTTCTAACACAATTCTTATAGAAGGATCAAAACAATTAAACTCATTTACAAATTCCTTCAGTTTATTTGTAAATGAGTTTAATTGTTTAGAAGCTTAAAATACTCAATGAAGAATTAAAAAAAAAATGCTGTGACTAATAATGATAGATTGAAAAAAAAAAAACCCAGGTATGTCATTAACAATATTGAATGAATTGAAAACTGGAAAATGAACTTAACTGAACATATTTTCAGAGGATGTGACATTTGTAAGATCGTTGAAGATAAACTGAATTCTAAATTATTGTAAATTATTTAGAAAAAGTATAATGTAAATGGATGATTCAAATCAGAGCCTTTTCTAAAATAATGTTGGAAAGGGAAGATGTGAATTTGAGAAACTAAGTGAAATTTAGATATAATTTACTTCTATAGTGGAATAAATAATTATTGAACATGATGATGATGATGAAAATAATATTGCAAAATATCTAGTGTTATAATAGCCATTTAATACTATGCAGCCATGCACATATTTTTTATGCTTACCTTCAAGTGCTTTTCCACATTTAGGTGTTTAAATATTCTTGTTCTACATAATTATATTTACAAAAAATTGAACTATTTATTTTTATTTGTGCCACTACTATGAACTTTTTTACTACTACATCACCTAATAATAAAACCATTACTATCTCTAAATTATGAAATCAGAAATTGTATACTATTATTTTACATTATTTCATATTTTAAAGAGCAGGGATATCTTTACATAGTTCTGATTAAAATTACAATGATTCTCCCAATAAAGTTTCTAGAACAAATATTTTATAATATTTTATCAATTACACTGCTTATTGAAGTTTACAATTAAGAATTTATACACTTATAAACTGGTCTCACTTTTTTATTTTGCTATACTGAATAATTTTTATTGAATATTTATTCATATTTTCATATTCAGATCATATGCTTCATCTGGAAGTCAAGTCCATACTGACATAAATTTAATTCAAATGACACATAATTTTTTGGAGGGGTTATCCATAGACAACTGAGTTAACCTACAATATTAGCAGTAAATTATTCTAAAACATTTCTATCTATGGAGTAAATTGTCTAACTATTTTTAGTGAAAAATCAAAATGCATGTAAAATTACATAAGTGCTTTTTGGTGAGTACTGCCTTTTTCTTCAGTCTTTCTTCTTAAAGCTATTAGACGATTTTGCTTTGTAGTCCACCAAATATTGTATAAAATAAAAAAGTAATGTAATCAAAACTGCTATGTGTGCAATTAAAGGCTTAGTACATGTAGTTTCATTAACATACAATCTCATTAGCACAATGAATAAAGAAAAAAAATGAGCCAAAATATATTGAGTTAATATCTGAAAATAGCAATAAAAAAGAAATGGACACGAATGAAAGAAAGAGTACACAAACAAGATAGACAATCTGCTTGTATTGGGAAAACGGCCTAACCTGTGTGATGTTGATATTATATTAGTGCAAATCACTTATATATCTATATAAATCTAAATAAAGTAATATGCAATTTCCAATTTATTAAAATATTTAAAACATGACGTGATTTTTAATTAAAATTGTTTGTTTCCATGGATGTTTTGAAATAACTAAAATATAAATTATTAATAATAAAGTAAATTAAAAAGAAAATGCAATTTTATTTTACAATATCATTGACTTCATATACATAACAAATCAATGTCAATACCTAAATTTATTTTAATTTCATTAAATTAATATTTGTTTATTTAATAAAAGTCAAGATTTTATTAAGATATAAAACCTTTCTATATTATATATTAAATTTATCACTTGCATCTGAAAAGGTAAATAAATAAATAATAAAATACCGAAAAAGGCATGTTTATATATACAAATATGAAATGATTAATTTTTAAATTAAATTTCATAGTAAGTACTATTTATATTATTTAATGAATAATTTTTAAATACGGTTTATAAAGTAATAATAATATTTCATTTTCACAACTATCTAATGTATCACAAAAATATATCAGTTTTTGGTATATATTTTTTTTCTAGAATCATTAGTGGAAATGTTTATATATATATATATATATATATATACTCTCTCCAAATGTACATTTATAGGAAAATAATAAAAAAAATATATATATATATATATATATATATATATATATATATATATATATATATATATATATATATATATACACTTATATTCACATGTGTTGAATGAAATATTTTCATGGATTGTTATTATAATAAAGAAAAGAAATATTAAAGTCATATCCTTGTAAATGGAGTTAACTTTAACTTTTGATGTTGTTAATAAATAGTAATTACTAATAATTGGAAATCCCTGTGGTTAAACAAATGTTTCATATTGATTTATAATAGCTCTTGTGATTGGATTTTTATTGAAAGAAAATGTTTTTTTTACTTCAAAGCCAAACTATTATTCAGATTTAAACCCAGAAAGCTAAGTTTTTAGGTGTAATGATGTGAAAGATTAACATCTTACTTAACGTCCTGCAAATAATGTTTTAAACTTCTCTAAAAAAGTTGTGCATATTGAATAAAATATTTTCATGGATCCATATAAATATTTAATTCCACATATGAAAATATCTAATTCAACCAATATAACTTTTTTGGAGAAGTGAAAATAGTATTTGCAGGTTGTGAAGAGAGATGTCATTTTTCACACTCTCACACCTATGAAATAGCTTTCTGGAATTAAACTATTTAACAAACATGGTTTGAAATAAATCAGCACCTACTTTTACAACAATAAAAAACCTACAAAATAGTTATTATAGCTAAATCTATCTATCTATCTATCTATCTATCTATCTATCTATCTATCTATCTATCTATCTATCTATCTATCTATCTATCTATCTATCTATCTATCTATCTATCTATCTATCTATCTATCTATCTATCTATCTATCTATCTATCTATCTATCTATCTATCTATCTATCAAAAGATAGTATTTTTAAAATCTTTTATTTTAGTCAATTTTTTAGTACTTTCTTATAACTTTATCTGCAAAAAACTAATTGATAATTTTAAAAATATATGTTTTGCAAAAGAGAGTATAAACTAAAAATATTTTAATAATTTCGTTTAATATGATTTTCTAATTTTTTAAAAAGTTGCTTACCAGTCGTATTTTATCTAAAAGTTTAACCTAAACTAAGCAATAAAAAATGGATATACTACAAAATAAAATGGATAGAAATTGTAATGCTGAAAAAATATTTGAAATATTTATTGATACAGTTTTATTAATATTTAACCGAAGAACTGTTCTGGTACATAAAAAAAAAAAAAAAAAACACAGCTCGGACATTATACGGAGTCTAAAAATGTATTGAAATGTATGATTTATAAGCTTATTCAAGATTTATTTTTAAATAGTAATAAGACAATTATATATTGCATGAATTATTTTTTATAATATGATATTCAAAGGAGTAAAACGTTATATCCTTTCTAAAGGTAAAATTTTTTTTTTAAAAATATTTTCGAGTGCAGAATTGAATAAAGAACCCAGGAGAATATGTTACAGAAGCATTTTGATATTAAAATTTCCGTTCTTCGGAATTATTTAAAATGTATTTGGAAAAGATTTGTTCAAAAGTATTTGAAGTTTTTATTTTAAAAGAGATTTATAAAATATCAAACGAAAGTTTTAGATGTATCAGGAAGGAAACATAGATAAAAAGTGAACACATAGATGAATCAAAAAATGGATCCATGGAAATACGAATAGTATTTAAAAGTTTATCGAATATTTTTAAAAGTTAAATTAAATGGATTGATGCATCGTATATGCAGAGAATATTAATAGAGAAGATTAAGAAGCATCACAGGATTAATTAATATTATCATCCTAAAAATACTAAAACCAAGGATTATTTTCTAAATTTTACTAAATGGATTGATAATTATTTTATTTTAAACTTTAACGCGCTTGGAGAACATTTTTAAAAACTCTAGAGAAAATAATAAGCATTTTGGACTTATCAGAACTATCGTCAAGAAAATATGTAACCATAGTTTTGATTCTTTTAATTTTGTTGACCTAATTTAAATCTAAAATTTTATATAAGATTAGGAAAAACATAAAAACATTAATTTGTTAATATTAAAATCTTATAATATAACAATCTAATAATTTAGCTAAAAAATATTTTAATATAAAGTGTATGGGTATGAATTTTTTTTTTATATCTGCAATGCTCAAGTGGACAAAGGAAGCCTACTGAACACGATGACTAGATAAAGGTTATTGTGTAATAATAATAACTATTAATAATTTTATAATGTATATTTTTGTTTTCTTTAGATCATCCATAATTTGGAAGAATGAAGTGTAAAAGTTTTTTTTTTTTTTTTTACTTATAATATAAACGCATTTTTATACAACATTTTAAAAAAACATTATGAGATAAAATTGATTTGAAAATATGCATACGACAATTTTTTTTTATTTTTTTTTAGTAATATAATCCAACATAACAAATAATTATGTGATTCTTTTAAAGTTTTTTTATGATATGGGATATTCAAATATTGTCTAAGTAAGTCGTATATGATTAAACATACTGAGAAATGAAGTAAGCAGACTTTTCTTATGGGATAGTAAGATTGCTTAACTAGTAATGAATTTTATTTATTGTTTTTTGTAAATGCAGACAGTTATTTTATCGATGTAAGATGTAGAAAAATCTTGAGAAATAATGTTGAGATAGTGGCTTGGAAGTACTATAGTTAGCAGGAAACCAAGATGATGTATATTTAAATAGGATATGATAAGGAATGGAAATAATATTTAGTTTTTATGTGGTTATCAGCATAGTTAACATAGCCATATGACTGATACACATTTTATTTGGACAGTGTTTATATTGCTTTAAATATTTGATGTTCTAATAAAGCCGAAGAAATAGCTTTAACATCGCCCCTGTACTAGAGGATATTAGGCAGATAAATGTCCTACCTCTTCGCACTGTGCCATGATTTTGAGATATGTTAAGAATAATACTCTAGCTTTCTTCCTTAATCCTATGCATCTGTTTTTTGCTATCTTTATTTCATGTAACTGCATCGTTTAGTAAGATATTTTAAAAGAAATGATAAATAATTTAGAACTAAGGTTGTGCTATCGTTTTTTGGATAAGATTAGTTTATTTGCTTATAAGGAGCAGAATATTATAACTTAAAATTAAAGATCCAAAGTATCCTAGGGAAAGAAAAGAATCATAAAATATATTTTGAATTTTATTTTGGAAATGAAATATAAAATTTTTAAAATAGGGTATCTAAACAAAGATATTTTTTTTAAAGTAATAATAATTTTAAATGCTTTAATATTATTTTTTTAAAGAGAAAAATAAGTATTGTATATTTTTTTTAAATACAATAGTACAAAGTAGGTTATGTAAACAATATGCATAGTATATTTTTGTTTATTGATTAACAGAAATCTATTAATGATTAAACTTATATCATACTAAAGTAAGGCTTAAAGAAGAATTTATTATGATTAGTAAACATTGTGTGATAAATACTAAAATCTAGTACTGAATTTTGGATAATATTTTGTGTAACATCTTTGACTTTGCAAGATGAAATTTTTTATATTTTGAGAAGTCCATACTCATTATAAAATTTTGTTTTTCTGTGGAATGTTTTTCTAAGTATGAATTTTCTAAAATAAGATAGTTTAATAGTATTAGAGATAAAATGCTGTTGCTAATAAAGTAGATAAATTTATTTGTAATAAGTAACCATAATGAGAAACCAAATAATAACATTTTTATTTTTATTTTGTCCTAAATCTAAATAAAATATAATTGAAATATAAATTATTTTTTTTATAACCAGGTAGATCAAACTGTAAAATAAAAAGGGTTAAGGATATCCACTGTAAATAATATAAATAAATTGTTTAGTTATTTATTGTTAGTAATAAAATTTGTTAAATTTTGTGTCAGAGTTATTTATTTCTCCACATTGTTGCATGAAAACACGATATATGCATAATAACTGAAACAAATATATAATTTTGCACAAAAAGATAAATAATTATTTTAAGAATTTTAAATATTTTTTTGGTATTCATTATAATTAAATAATCATAATCTTACATTATTTATTGGTCATAAATCAGTTATCACAATATTATGTTAAATTATATGCTATCAGTTGCCACACACATTTTGTTTGTCAGATTATTAAAATGCTACCACGTATTTATTATATCATTACATGAAGAATATTATTATTGTTATTTATTATTATTAGTTTAAGTGTAGTAGATTATGACATAAAATCCCTTCTCATATTTTACTACCATATTTTAAAATTAACTTAGAATAAATTTTATGAACCTGAGATTATTTTATTGAGCTAGATTATTATTAAATAGAAGATTAAGATTTAATTATTAGTTTAGTCTTAGTGAGTAGCAGTTATTAAAGTCGTAAGAATACTATGAGTTTGCTATTTGAAATAGTAATAAAGGGGGGATAGTGTTCTTATGCCATTGAGGTAGTATCCTGTAGGATATTGGCTCAATGTAATCTATCTTGTCAACTGTATTTTCACTTCAAGTCTCATGAAAATATTAAATATTTATTTAATTTATTTTATAAACTGAACCTTATTCATATTTTAAATTTGAGTTAGTGAAATATTTTAATTTTAATGCTGAATATTTTAGTTATTAATTATTAACTGAGATAGAACCTGTTTTATTTTATACCATATATTATTTGGAAGTGAGGATGCATAATTACAAGGTCAGAATATATATATATATATATATATATATATATATATCTGACCTATATATATATCTTGACAAGACTAATATATATATATATATATATATATATATATATATTAGTCTTGTCAAAATGTAAAAGGAACAGAGACTAGTTTTTTATTCATAATTGCATTATAATGGAAAATATGTGAGAGTGGTGCAAATGATGAAATGTTTGACTAGCAACATAAGCATAGGGATTAATGATGTTTTTGATATCGCTAACAAACTTGACATGTAAAAATTACTTTTAAAGTTTGTGAGCTGGATTTTTGATTTAGAGCCAATTAATAATATGGTGGAATTAAGATGAAAAATGCTCTGGTAAAAGTGAAAAACCTTGAAAATATATATCTACAACCTCCTGATTGCTTACCCTTCTCCAAGCATTTATTATGTGACTCTAAATCAACCCTTATTTGTATGTAATAGTATAATTGAAAAATAATTTACACCCCATAATGGTTTAAAGGTTTGAAAGATTGATAGCTTTGACAAGTAAAGATTATTTGCAAAACTTAGGCATAGGAATAAGAATGTATGTGCTATGTGGTTGTTTGCAAATGTTGATGTTTTATTGATAAAAACAAAAGTACTGTAACTTACGACTTTCTGTTGTGATGATTACTCAATATTTAACAAAAGTGGATAAAAACTAATTTATTACTTTAATAAAAGTGGCATAATATAATGTTAATGAGAATTTTTAATTTGAAAAACATTGGGTAATTAATAAGATTATGCAGTTTCATGCATTTGTTACTTTTGCATCCTATGATATATAAAAATGGTTTGCAAACGATGTGACAGTTAATGATATGGTAAAAATAAAATAATGAGTGCAGTGATAAATAGTGAAAACATTAAATTGTAATGGTCTGAGTTTCCATCAGAAGAGGAGAAACATTTTATTATGGTCATACCTAGGTTATTCTGGTAGAATGCTGTGAATGATGCAATGAGGTGCCTAACCAATGATCATATCTACCATAAATGGACTAGCTAGAAGTTTACATATTAAATTTAAATCCAGTTTGGGCTACTTCATCCATACCCCACCCTCTTTCACATTTCACTATGCTTCAGAATTCAAACTCAGTAAGAAATTTGCTTTTGGATCACTTCAGGAGTAAATTTACACTACATAGCAACTACTATACTTCTATATAGGTTTCCATTGATTTACATATTAACCCAATAATATTACTGTATTATTATATAAAAATGAGATGTGTGTATGTATATATATTTGGTTATATGTTGATGAATGAATGCATATAAGACCTTGATAAACTAGATACACATTTAAATGAAAAATCAATGTTTACTTTATAACAAAATAAAAATTCAAAACTTCTTAACATAATAAAAATATTATATTTGTTAGTACCAAGAATGTATTACTACCATAACAACAATTAAATGTGTTCACTATACCAAACTATTACCCACAGTAGAAGTACATATTATGGCACTAATTATTTACAAAGCTAATAAAAAACGTTTTATTTAATTGACTATGAAGCTAACTAACTAATTTATAATATTATACTATTATATTCATAATAGATTCATTATCCAATTCCAGTTATTGATGTTCCATCTTTTTTGGGGACTCCCATATGTACAGTTTCCTAAAGTTAATAGGAAATAGCAGCAGCACAGGAAGACTAGTCATTTTCAGTGAAAAAAGGTAAACAATTGTTAGATAACAATAAAAAAATAACACAATCTCTGTCCTGTAGTGGTGTATGTTCTTAATATGGAATAGTATTAAAAATTTTACCTCATTACTTATCAGTGATGATGAGCAAATGTCAAGTTACTATGGAGGGAATGCTGACCTAAACTTTATTTAACAAAAAAAATATTTTGTCTAACTTAATAACCCTCCTCCTTCATTTTGTTGTTTTCAATCATAGTGGACACTTCCAAGTTAGATAAATGTTTAAGCTTCCAAGTATGAAGATAAAACAAAATTAGAATTGTTACAAACAGATAGAAAAAATATAATATATGTTTAATCAAAATTTTTATTAGTTCATCTTGGTTAATATCCATAAGTTTTACAATAATGTTTGTTATGGAAATAGTCTATCTTTCTTCATATTATTCTTCCTCAATAAGTCATCTATCATCCCTAGAATTTATTGTAGAAAATTTTATATTCCTTTAGATATTATATAGGCAAATATACTAAATAAACATGCTTCTATGGTAGGCCAATAGCACTCCAGTCCTATGACAATGTTAAATTATCCAGAATACATTGCACAGCAGTTCATAATAATTATGTAAAAAAAGTTATTTCATATATATATATATATATATATATATATATATATATATATATATATATATATATATATATATATATATATATATATATTAATGATCCAAAAGAATGTGGGAGTGGATCTTAACATATCTGCACTACAAGGGCGCCATCTAAGCACTTTAACCTAGAAAAATTTATAAAGTAGGCAGATATGTGCTGTTAAGATTCCACTTTTTTTAAATATTTAGACCGTTAGCCCATTGTCACTAGCTCATGGAGATGCAGAAATAATAAATAACTTGTTTAATTTGTATCTTAAATATATAAAAAAATAAAAGCCACTGCCAGTAATTAACACACAAACATTTATTTACGCACATATATAATCATTTTAAATCTGAGGAATAACATGGATTATTTATAATTTAATATTAATTTTTAATTTAAATTATTTTAAGATTTTAAATCATCCACACAGATGAATTTTAGATTTATTTTAAGATTGTCATGTATGAATGAACTACATAGATTTGCATTTGAAAAGAAAATATGATATCCCTTATTTAACCTTAGGCCAAAAGTTCGCAGTCAAACTGGCATCAGTCCATCTGATACATTGATGTATTCAATGTAGCATAAAAATACAACAGCATTATATACTATATTGTCATGATTGGACATCTGAACAGTATAGTTAGAGAAGACATTGACTCTTGTCCAATACAGGAATGTTACATCTGTATGACAAGAAGAACAATAAAATAAAAACTCCATAGGAAGGGACTGCAGTCCATTTTGCCAACTTACAATCCCATCCATAGGCAAAAGGGGTTGTGTGGCATATACAGCGATTCTGCACATAGCGAACCTCATACTACATTTACTAATTACACCAATATATTCAATCCATTGACCCAATTTAACTATGAAACAAATAACCTAAAGTTACCCTCCCCTAATCAATTAATATAACTTTACAAATCTATATAGCCATTCATGCCTGACTTAAATTTAACATTTATATATGTTAGCACACATGGATTTATAAAAGTTGTTTTTTAATATTGAGCATAGATCAACTACACAGATTACACGCTCAAAAACATTGCAAAATAAACATAAATGATCAAATTATAAAGTCATTGATGTAATTGCATGAGGGAACTCACAAGAAACCCAATGGCATTCATCATAAGATGCTGCATTAACACCAATAACTAAAAAGACATCTGAATAAATACATTTTAGATATTCAACATAAGATATCATTATTTACCGAATGTCTATATATTTTAATCATATATGAAAACAAAAACATAATTAAATGTGAGTGAATCCATGCAAGTGTCTATGCCCAACTTAAATGTAATGCATTTAATAATTTCTACAATAAATATTAATAAGAAAAAAAAAGAGAATGGAAATGATTATAGCAATCTTAACTATATAAATTTTAAACATTAATTATTAATTTGGAAAGTCAGATTAAAGTTCATTTAAAAAATGTTTAGCTTGTTAAATCTTTAAAGTTTTTAATTATTTGTAGTAAAACTTTTCCGTTTACACCTTACAGTATAAAAGCTCCCGGTTCCCAGTGTATTCCCACAAAGACTTTCATGGAAAACTGGACTGATATTCTGGAGAAAGCTTTAGCTGTTTTTATTCTTGTATCCCAGTCATTTCATTTTTAAAATAAGTGAGAGAGAATGACAAGTGTGTCTAATCGCTCTTCTCACAAACTCAACTTGCAACTGTCAGGAAACTATCATAATTTGAATCATTTTGTTTTATAATCCTCCTATGGATTCCATGAACAAAATGTCACTGTTCCATTTTTCATTAAGGTCTGACAGGCTTGGTGCTTCCATTGGTCAAGCTAAATTCTTTATTTTCTTATCTATCTTTCATCAGACTTTTTACTTATACAAGAGCCCCAAGGGCTAGCTTGCTTTTCAGTTAATTTATAAAACAATCATTTCCATTTACAAACATATTTTATCTTTAAATCTTGTAATTTTTATAACAAAGTACATTCAAATACTTTTATTTATTAAAAAAAATATTTTTAAAGTTTTGCATCTGTGCAAATATATATATATATATATATACGTATACAAGTTTAACAACTCTTTAATTTTTTTTAGCTTTTATTTTTGAACTTATATTTATTTGCGAACTTAAAATTTTTATTTTAAATTAATGTAACGGCATATTTATATATCGTTACAATATATATATACATACATACATACATATATACAAACAAACAATTTAAAAATTTAATGGTATAACAAAAATATTACATTTTAAATTTTTTAGTAGCACTTTCAATTATGTAGTAATCCTCATCAGCAATAAATGAACTTCAAATTTCAACATTACATAAATTTCCATAAGTTGTATATAGCAATATTTGCAACTTTCATATTAATAACATTATCTTTCAATTTATCGATTAAAATGACTTCTTTAATTTTCCTCTTTTTATAATTTCTTGCTTCCATTAATATTTTTATTTAATTAATATCAAATGTAAATCTATAATTATAAGTTCTTTCATGGTCAAAGAACACTGAAACTGTATTAAGTTGACTAATTACAGTATTTTAAATCTTATTATATAATAATTGATGCTCCTTTAATTTTTTTCTGCAGAACAACTTGATTTATCAATATATATCCTATTACATCCACTTGAAATTTGATAAATCATATTACTTTTTTGGGTTTTAGGAATTATACTCTTAGAATTATTAATTAATGTATTAACATTAGGAAGAACAAAACATTGAAATAGTATACTTTTTTTAAATATATCCTTAATTAATTTAGATTGAATGTTATCTATAAATGGCATAGATGTCCATTTCTTATTATCCAAGACTATATATATATATATATATATATATCCATTTATTATTATCCAAGACTATATATATATATATATATATATATATATATATATTATGATTTGATGTCTGTTTTTTTAAAGCATTATACGTAATTATTATACGTAATTATATAACTGAATATTTGTAAATACAGTAACTAAATAATTAAAAAAAATTATCTACTTAGGAGCACTTTCAATTATCCCAGTAATCTGTGTCAACTAAAGTTTGAAATGTAACTTTCCCATAATTCCATGATCTTAACATTTGCTGCTTGCCTGTTAATTAAGTCATGTTTATATTTGTATATTAGCATAGCCTCCTTTATTTTTCTTTTCTTGTTATTTTTTTCAATTTGCAATATTTTTACACTTTTAAAATTGAAGTCAAAACCATAAATACATGATTTATTATGGTCATAAAAAACAAGCTAAAATATTATTATCTACTATGCAATTTTGTTTCGATTTCTGAACATGTTTTAATAATAGCTAGTGTCCTTTAGTTTCTTTTTTCCATTGTACATCTAGATTTTCCTATATATTTACTGCCACATCTACATATCCATTTATAAATGACACAATTTTTATTTATAAATGTGGTTTTATCTTTGGAGTTATTTATTAATTTGTTTAATGTAGGAGGTGTGTAAAATGCAACATCATATATATCTTTATAATTTTTCGTTATAAACTTTACTTGATAATTTGAAATATATGGGGATTCATATCCATATTTTTTTTATTAGCAGGAGAATCAATATAATTATTAAAATTTTTATTTTTATATTTTGTATTAAAATCTCTAATAACATTATAGCCAACATTTAATAATTCATTTGAATATATTTCAATATTTTTGCCTTAATTAACAGGCAAGCAGCAAATGTTAAGGTCATGGAATTATGGGAAAGTTAGCATTTCAAAGCTTTAGTTAACACAGATTACTGGGTTAATCGAAAGCGCTCCTAAGTGGATAATTTTTTTTAATTATTTAGTTACTGTATTTACAAATATTCAGTTTTATATATATATATATATATATATATATATATATATATATATATATATATATATATATATATATATATATATATATATATATATATATATATATATATAACCATTACAAGCATAAAAGTAAACTAGTCAATATATAATCAAAACTACGCCAAATCCAAAATTCAACCAGATCAGCATAAAAATAATATTAAAACACAATCAAAGGTTTCACTGCTACAAGCAGACTTCTCAAGTGTAAAGAACTACAAAAACTACACAATATATATAATATTAAAAATTACCCACAAATCCATTCACTTCCCAGCCACCCTTAATATTAAAAGAACTCTTAAATAAGTTAATTGCTTCAGAATAATAAATTTTCAATAATAAAGATTATTTAATTCTTCTTTTGATTTTATTTCTCTCTAAGAAGACAACCTTAGCTTCATCAAAATCAATAGTGTGGCCTCTATCTTTTTTATGAACATACAAAGATGCACTATGATATCTATTTTAACTCTACTTTTATGAACCTTTATTCTTTCATTTAAACTCAAACTACTCTGACCTATGTAAACCATCTTACAAATAAACAATGAATAAAATATACTACACCAAGAATAGTCTTTCTATCAAAAATTGCTTTTATATTATTTAATAAATTATTCAATGTAACACCCCTTTTCCAAGCAATATTCTTAATTCCAAACAATTTACTATTTCTACATACAATTTTATAAGAAGACAATTTAAATGGCAAATAAATAAAATCATATTTTTCTTTAACCTTTACATCCTTACAAATATTACTATTAAATAAAATACTTTTAACAAACTTATCAGAGTAATCAACACTTAAGTAATCTTTATAAATCTGATATTTCTGAAACAAAGCTACCCTACTAGAATTATTTAATTTAATATTCATATGACAATAATTCCTTAAAACAGCTACTTTATGAGATACAAACAGATAGTTATCAGGTTTAATTATAGATCTTAATTCTTTACTTTTAACTAAATGACTACACAATAAACAATTAGTTTCTACATTTCTAATTACCAAAAGATCTAAAAATTTTAACTTACCAAAATCTAATCCCCCTCCTTCTAACACAAATTTGATAGAAGGATCTAAACAAACTCATTAACAAATTCCTTCAATTTATCATTCTTAACTACAAATAAACAATCATCAACATATCTGACAAATAACTTTACATATAAACAATTCTTTTTAATAATAATTTCCTATTCCATATAACTAACATAAACCGAACATACTAAAGGAGAAATAATATAACCTATTTTCCACCCTTCCTTAGTCTTATAAAAATTACCTTTATAAGTAAAATACATAGAATCTTCCAATAACCAAAGCAAATCTTTAATTACCTTAATTTTATTTTTTGATAAAGAACTTTTATTAATCAATACAGACATAAGAACATCAATACTGCTTAACCTATTAACAAACTGATACATATTTTCAATATCTAAATTACCAAATACCCAAATAATTTCCATTTTAAAGTTATTAATATTATCAAAAGAAGAAAAAAAACTGTATAATGACCAAAATCAACAAATTGTTTTAAAAAATTATTCAAGAATCTAGATATACCCTCTACAACACTACCTGTAAAATCAAAAATAAATCTTAAAGGAAAACCATCTTTATGAGTCTTAATATTCACAAATATCTTAGCTGATGTGAAATAATTAGGATAGCACTTTAAATAATCTACTCTATTAAAAAATTGTTAAATTAACCATTTTTTTCATAATATCTATCAATTTTTTTTAATCAAATTACCTGGATCTTTATCTAAAAACATATACTTACCATTATTTAATTCTCTATCCATTTTCTCTTTAAATTAAATCTCCTTTCATAATGACAAATCTACCAGCTTTGTCTTCATGAGAAATGATTACATCATTAGTAATTAACCTATTCTTAAGATGTTTAATCTCTGCAGGATTAATAACAAATTTTTCTTTCCTTTTTAAACTTTTATTCAAAATCGATTGAATACCAACTTTGTGCTCATCACTCAAATTACTAGATTCAATAGACGAAATTGTATCAAAAACTATATATTTTGAATGAAATGGAACAAAATTAGGGCCTTTACCAAGAATATCTAATTCTTTATCATTTAACTTCAAATCAGAAAAATTAACAACTCTATCCTCAGAAACATTATTCTCATACCCTTTATCACTACAATAAATTTTATTAACTTTCCTAAACAACCACTTTAATTTTTTTTCATATTTATTACAATAGAAATTTGACCTATTCTGTCTAAATTGTCTTATAAAAAAATTCAAAATTGAATAATTAAAATCTTGCATCCTGTCTAAATAATATCTATTTATTTTATATACATAAATAAATTTGTAAAAACTTACAAAATTTTCTTTTAAAAAACTATTCAAAATATATGTTTGTAACTTAAAAACTAAATTCCTATTTTGAAGCAACTTTTTATTTCTACTAAAATTAATAACACAACACCTAGGAAAAACACTAAATTTCCTACATTTTAAAAAAAAATAAATCTGTCATCGTAAAGACTCTATCTGATCACTCAATCTAGATAAATTTTTAATTCTTCTAATTTCATGCAATGGAAAATTATTAAAAAGTAAACTCCACAAACCCATACTAAAAAACCCAATTACCATTACCCTTATAAATTAAACACAATAAAAACATACACACACTTATATATATATATATATATGAACGCAAATATACTCTTTCAACCCAAACTCAAACAACAAACATAATATACATGAATGAAACTCAAATATATCAATATTAAAAAAACAAAAAATATATCAATAATAAAATATCAATAATAAAAAATATCAATAATAATAATAAAAAAATATTTACACTACATCAACAAAACTACTCTTAAATGCAAAGAAACTCATTAAAATGTAAACATTACAAGCATAAAGCTAAACTAGTCAATATATAATCAAAACTACCCCAAATCCAAAATTCAAACAGACCAACATAAAAATAATATTAAAACACAACCAAAAGTTTCACTCCTACAAGCAGACTTCTCAAGTGTAAAGCACTATAAAAACTACACAATATATATAATATTAAAAATTACCCAACAAATCCATTCACTTCCCATCCACCCTTAATATTAAAAGAACTCTTAAATAAGAAAAATTAAAAAATCTTTATTATTGAAAATTTATTAGTCTGAAGCAATTAACTTATTTAAGAGTTTATTTAATATTAAGGGTGGATGGGAAGTGAATGGATTTGTGGGTAATTTTTAATATTATATTTATTGTGTGGTTTTTGTAGTTCTTTACACTTGAGAAGTCTGCTTGTAGCAGTGAAACCTTTGGTTGTGTTTTAATATTATTTTTATGCTGGTCTGGTTGAATTTTGGATTTGGGGTAGTTTTGATTATATATATATAGTAACTAAATAAACAATATCAATAGTAGTGACAGTATTTTTTTATATCAAATATATTTTTCCAGCAAGAAAAATCCCCTTTTCTCTTTCCACATATACAAAATACTCTTCATGGTTGTAATTATCAATTTATTAAATGCACATTTATTACTAAGTAATATTTACTGAGGCTGTAACCAAGAGAATATGTGTATAAAATGTGATAGTAGGGACATCTACAGGATTGTGATAAAATAATTCATAGTAGCACACTGGTGCTATTTGTAACTAATTAAAAATATCAATATTGGAGAAAAGGAATTCAAATATCTTTTTCACTCAGTTTTACCTATGTGTATGTGTTTTATCTGGGTGCCAATAGGCTATCTAAACTTAGACAGTTAAATCATATATCGATTTATACTTTACTGGGTTTGAACCTCAGTTGATACTTTATTTACAACAGATGCATTTGTATTAAGAAAAAAAAATCTTTATTATACTTTAATTGTGCAAATAAAATTCCAGATAAATTATTCCTTAAGATTTAACATCATACATTCATATTTAATATTCTCATCAGTGTTTGTTACTAGCTCAGTTTAGTATCATAAATTATCAGATGCTTTGATGATAGTCATATCTCTTGTGATGGTTCATAAATAAACAAACATAGTAAGAACCATTATTTATATATGACCATTAGACACATTTATTTAATCCATTTATTAATAAAATGGTGATGAGGTGATGATAATGATGCTTCCAGCCACAGCTCTACAATTAATTCACAACACAAATTATACCTATTATCAACCTATTGTTATTTACCCAAAATATATTTTAATTATGACTTAAAGATTGACATTCATCAGTGACGATGATGACTATAACTAATATCACAAGGCAATGATTAATTTTAAGAAAGATATATGCCTCTTTTAATAAAAAAAAAAACATTTATTACTGATTAATCATTAATAATACAGATAGAAAATTCACAAAATTAATAATGATAAATTGTTTACATTTAAAAAACAATAACAATAATACCAAAGGTATTCCACCATTCTTTTAGTGAAAAGTAAACTCCATATTCATATCATATAGCATGATGTGGTTGTCTCGTGGGTGAATAAAAATCTCATACCCTAGCAACATTTTTATTTTAAAAATAAACACTCGATGCATGTACATACTCACCTATTGCACATAACATATATTTCTATATTATAAATCTAAATATAATATCAATGAAAAAATAAATAGAGGAAAGTTAGTTAGATCATAGAGATTATCCATACCCAACAAATATACATGTAAGCATAGTAATATTATTAGGTGTGTGTGTGTATGTGTCAATTCCCATTATGAATAAAACTGTATTTCCCTTTACAGACAATATAAATCAACATATTTCATAATACTTGAATCAATACACAATAAACACAATTTATAAAAATAAAATGCACATATAATTTGTTACATGTAATGATAATCTAAAAATACATAATATACCAAGAGAGCCATATTTATTATTATCAAAAATCTTCTCTAATTGATTCTCTTTTTAATATTTAAAGAGAGAGAGAGATAAATGATTTTATTATTAAAAAGATTTGTTAATAGACACTGATAAAAATATAAATAAAATTGATATTACCAGTTCTTTTTTTACTCTCAATGTACAGACAGTTTCAAAGAGTCCAAGAAATTATAAGGTTGAAAATTTGAAATCAGCCACACACCAATATTTAACATGTGTAAATTTACGAATTGCAGTGGTTTAGTAGAACAGTCCTATTTTTGACTTGCGATTGCAGTTTTTTTTACTGCAATAATGATGATGATAAAATAAATTGCTTCTTTAGTGAACATTTTATCATTGGGATGGTTTCTTCATTTCTTCTGAGTATAATTACTTTGGATAGACTGATTGATATTTCTGCTTTCCATATATTTTAGCATTTTTTGCTTTGTGCTTTTATTCAAATTCAAAAAATGGTATAGGTGACATAGCATTAACAAAAATTGATTTTTTTTCATCTTGGGAGATTAGACATAAGGATGTTTAAATACTTTTAGATTTAAACTCCTCCAAGATACACACAGTTTGAAGCCACATGAACGATCAACAAAATATCTTTCTTACTTTATCATGTTGATGAAGAAATCTTCAAAAATTAAAGGATAAATCATTTTCAAGAGCAATCAGATTTATTCTCCCTTTTTAAACAATCTTATTTTCAGCTAAATATATATGTTAGTCTATCTGATGACATCAGACATATTTTGTTACAGAAACACATGGCAGTCTAAAAATCAAGGCATCTTGGCAAAATATTTTTAAAATTTGACAATTTTTTTAAAAAATTATTACTGGATTCTCTCATTTCACTAGCTTTTTGAACTGGACTCTATCATTTTAATAGCACCTCCTAATGTCTGAAATTGACCTTTATCTCTCTCTCTCTAAGACCTGTGAATGTCAGCTGGACATTATTGTAAAACACTTTCATATAAAATAAAAATAACTGTTCTTAAATAATATAACTTTTTATTCAGAAACTATAAAACTTTATAAATAAAACTCATTTTTAATATATCTTTAAATGTTTAAGGTTGTTTTTTCTTGTACATACAAGCACATACAAACATATACTCATATATGTAAAACCTGTTTATTAAAAAAAATCCAAATGATTTAAAAAGCAACAGATTATTAATATTACTTAAAGTATTATTAAAAATAGAATATTATAATATATTAAATATAAACCAACTGTAAAAAAGGCTAATAAGCAAACTTAGAAAAAAATGATTTATTGAGTTTGTGTCTACAGATAACTACTTACGTGCTTTAATATTCTAACTTTTAATTACAACTATTAAACCAACCAAAATATATATTATATTTGAGAAACAAATATTTACCCACATTCTGAGGTATCTTGGAATTTGTTATGTAGAGTTTGAACTCAACACCCTACTTTATATATGTTTACACAAAAGAATGATAGTCATATTAAACTATCTGTTAGTTAGGCTTATCTTTTAAATGGATTTGTATGAATAAATAAAGGTGGATTTTCATAGGATTGTAAGTTACCCTTACAGGGTGAAAATGTATAATATAATCAAAATTTTAAGACTTAAGTAATGTATATATTGATTTAGCATTGGATTGTCTCTTTTTTTCAAAAGAAGGGTTATAAAGCCTACTCATTTTATCTTCTGATATTTTATCAACTGTATCTAAGTTTTTTCATGGTCACTTACACTAAAACTGGTATTTATATATTGGTATTTCTTTATGATGGTTATAAAATTCGAACTCAACTGGTAATGTGTTTCTATTATAGATGGCACATAGTCGATCTTGTTAGCCTTTATCCAGCACTCTTTTGAGACTTCTTGTATTTTAAGGACTAAAGATGTTGGTGCATCCATCATTCTATGTGGATCAACTCCTATGACTCAGTTGGCTGTAAAGTTTCCTAGTAATTGCTTTTGCACTTATCTGGGTATATGATTATCACAAATTAATGCCCCTATTTTTTAATGCCATATTTTTTTTTTCCAATTTCAACTAACATTCATCTTTAATGTGCATATATGCTAAGTATGTTAATTATGTGGTCAATCTGACTGACCAAAATATGACTTCAACATACAGGCATTATAAGTACAAATAATTTCTTTTTCTCCATCTATCCTAAATGCATCTGGACCTGATTGTTTTACAATAGTGAATGGTTCTTAATATGAATAATAAAATGTTTGATGGTTTTTTTCCTTTCTGTTTAATTAGATGGGGCAATTTTAGAAAAAACCTTATTTTTTCTTTTAAAATTGTATGTACTTTTTGTATTTTTTTTCCTTGCTTGGTTTTATCCATGAGCTGTTTATATGCTTTTTGTATATTCCTTTCAATGCCACAGTGAGTATGTTTAACTTGGAATTTAGCAAATAATGTTGGTATAGACTGATTGAAATGTAGCCTGATGTGTGTGAATCTGTAGATTAATTTATGCTCCAATTGATGTAACTGGCTGCACATTATGTTTGATTTACCAAACACTTATGCTCATCCTCTAGGTGTGTCCTAAACAAACAGTTGACCTCCCACATTACACCTTCACAAGTGTTTGACTTTGCATTTCTAATGGATGTGAGCAAATATCTTAATATGAGATTTCTCCACCCATTTTTTCATTATTTAGATAGGAATGTTGTACCATGGTCTTTAAGATGGTCTTAGGTTTTCATATCATCACAAATGGGAGGGTGTGTAATATTTTGATGGTATGTCTAGTATTAACATGGGGAAATTGGTAAGCAGAAATGTACTTAGAAAAAAGATAAGTGATCAATAACTATTTCTGTTTATTAAATGGGAGCAATGGCCCATAATAATTGATCACTAGAATTTCATTTGGCAATTTGAGTAAGATGGACTTTAGCATGTTACTGTAACTTTGGTTCACGAGTTTGGCTTGTAAGCATACTATATAATTGAAGCAGTCCCAAGATGCTTTTATACATAATGGGCCAGGAGAACCTTTTTTTCAAAATATGTTTTCTTTTATGAGCACTGTAGTGTCCCTAAAACAGGACATATTCTTTATGAGTGAGTACATAATATTTTAGGCATTACTACCCTCTACTCATCTGAATTTTTTTTAACTCTATATAGTAAGATCCTTCCTTCTAGCTTGTAAGAATTAAAATCATTTGGTGCATTCAGAAGTTTTTCTTGTTTTAAAATTTTCATGATAGGGATTAAATCAGGATCCTTAAATAAAAACTGGGGTAAGTTTTTCAAATCATTCTCTTCAGTACTATTAGTCATTATATTGACTTTTGTTTAATGTAGGCATTATTGGTAAGACATTCGGTTCTGACCTACATGGAGTTTGACTAAGCACATCTGCCACAACATTCTCAGATTTTTTATTGGATTGTGTAATTAATTTTATGTAACATCAGACTCCATAAGACTAGCCAACTATTGGTCAGGTAGCCATAATTCAGGAATTTGAGGCTTTTTTTATGATCACTATTAGCTCTGATCCAAAAAGCATCTGTCAATATTTTTGGATGGCCCACAATATTGTTCATGCTTCCTTCACAGTAACCATATAATGTAATTCTAGACCCTAAAGAAGTTGGCTGATAAAATAATGGACTCTGGACTGTCTGTCCCCCTGGTGTTACCCTTAATATATAATCACTCCTATCTGTTTGGACAATGAATGGTTTATTAAAACCAGGGAAGGCTAACATTGTTTGCTCTAAAACCCTGTTTTAAAATTTGCAAAAGTCTTGCCCTGTTTTTCAGTCTAGTTCCTCCTCTCATCTTTTCTAATAAGTTTTAGCAATGGTTCCATGTGGTAAGAGAATTTCTGATAGAAACAATTGTAAAAATTCAAAAGATCTAAAAATGATCTTATTTGGTTTATAATAATAGGTTTAGGAAAATTTTGAATGGCAGCAATCTTCTCTGGATGAGGACATATCCCATTGCAAGCAATAATATTACATAAGAAGACTACCTGGTTTCAAAATAATGTACTCTTGCTGAAGTTGATCTTGATATTTTTTTTGTAGAACTCCTCAAAAATGGAGTGAGATGTTGAAGATATTCTTCAATTGTGGCAGATACAATTATTACATCATTCATATAAATAGTTGTGATTTTTAACTTCAGAATATAGGGTTTTGTCTAAACAAGTTATCAGCCCAGCACCACCACAATTAAACAATCCAAAATGCATCCTATTAAATTGATATGTAAAACTTTTAAATTAGAAGGCAATGTATAGTTGATGTTCTGGATGAAATTAAATCTGCCAATAGCTGGAGATTATAACAAAAGTAGGAAACACCTTCTTATTGGCAAATTTCACAAATAATTCATACATGGGCAGTAGAATGATTCTTTAAGGAACAGTAATTTTGTTTAATTGCCTAGAATCCAAACAAAATCTCATAGACACTCTTTCTTATTCACAGTTACAAATGGATTACATTAAGGTGAAGAGCATTTGAAAATGATCCCTCAATCCAGTATTTTGTTAATCTGTTTTGATACTTATTTTCAATACTGGTAGCAAATATGAGACAATTTAAATTAAAATCTTTGGTCATGTACGGCTTTAATTTTTTTTGGAATTCCTCTATTACTCCAGGTATTTCTGAGAAAATAGAGCTGATTTCATTGATATAACTGATCACAAATTTTATCCATGAATGTCTATGGGATGGTAGATATAATACAATTATCTTCAGGCATGTCATATTTTGTAAGCAATGTCATTTCCAAGACCACATGATTTATTATGACTGCCTTATCAGAAAAATCAATAGTGTAAGTGTTCAAGTATAGAAAGTCTGATCCTAGGATTGCTTCATGTATTAAGTCATTCTGTATAAAAAACATATGATAGAAAATTGTTTGATTTATTTTCATTTGAACCCACATTTGCACCTGTACTAGCTTTGTCTTTCTACTGGTAGCCATGGTAACCTGAATAGATTTCAGTATTAGGGGTTTGATGTTACATTTTTACACAGAATTTTATGATAGAATTTTTCTCACACAACTGAAATCTGGCAATCTGAATCTAATAGAGATTTAACCAGCAAACTCTCAAACAAACCTCTATCATGGGACAGCTTTTCAAAGTGAAATCAGTCACTTTATCTTTCCATGAACACAACAGATTGGTGCATTTTTGATCTGTGGTTTGTTTCACACTTCTCTTTCACATTTTGTTTTCTTGGGATGACAAAAATAGCCTCAAGTAGCTCTCTAGTTTGGATTCTGTTGGACTATGAGTGTGAAATTGCTGCACTCTGGTTTGGGTGATTTCCCTGGACTATTAGAGGCACTTGTACTGGTTTTACCATTATTAGTCTGGTTTCTCTTATATGACCAGGTATATAGAATTTTGCCATAGTAACTCTCTCTTACAATAGCCTGTATCTTTACTGTTTTCTTCTTTATAAAATATGGCATGGTAACTTTCTCTTTCAATGGCCTGTATCTTTACTGTTTCCTTTTTTTATAAAATATGGCAATGACAGTCACTTCTATCTTTTTTTCAGGGGTTCTGGTAGATATATTCAGATTATTCATGCCCATGCTATTCAATAATTCATCCATCTGTGTGATGCATTTGGCATTCATACACAAGATTGTCTTTTGTTTTGAGGGGTAAGAACTTCTTCATGATTCTAATAATCACTCTCAATCAGGTGGTATGTATTCAACATCCTTAACATTGTTATCTGGCAGTGAAAGAATTATGTTCATGTCTGTTTTGGTATTGGGCAGTATTTTTTGGAATAGTTGGTAAAGCAATGCTTTTTGCCTGTCGCTATTACAAAGATTTTTGATCAATAATGCTTAATAATTGTCAAAAATTGAGGAGGCCTGGAGTAATGATTTATAATTCCTCAATACATCCCCTTGATTTGGCTATATATAATGATTACATTTTCACTTTCCAAAAAGTTTTGGTTTACAGAAAAATAAAGATTGAGACTCCTAAGGTATTCTATTGAGACTTCATTGGTAGATCCCTTAAATACCTTGAGCCTTACAAACTGATTGATCATACTGATCTGGGTTGTATGACATGCATCTTGCTCATCTTCATGGTGTTTATTTGTGGGCCAACATATGGTCATCAGGGTTAACCTGATAAGTACTTAAAATTATTTCTTCAAAGTTATGGGTCAGAGGGTAATCTTCCATATCAGGCATTATCTGACATGAGAGAGTAGATTCCACACAGGGGTCACTTATTCTATGAGAATTTTGAAGGCAACTTCATGTGGTTTTCTGTACCATTCCTCTCCTCCCTATGATTTTGGATCCTTGTGTTGGTCTCAGTTTGCTGCACTCCAATGGCTGATGTCTTTTGATAGAGCTTGGATTTAATTACTTTAAATCTTTGGTTGATGGTTTCATCCATTCAGCTGATCTGGTTGTGTGTCAAAATCATATTTTCCATAAATTGCTCCAGAGCTGTTTTGTTCAAGACTGCATCAGTCTCCACAGAGGCCATATTGTTCTGAAAACATTTTAAACTATGATCCAGGGTCTCTAGTATTTTATCATGCATCTCTATCTATATGTTCTGTCATTCACAGGGTTGGTCCATATTCAAGTGTATGTCCTGTAATTCCCTTTGGACATTCTGATGGAGCTTTATTTGGTCTGCATAAATATCACCTCTAAATGGATTCTAACTTTTGTATAACTCATCACACTTGACACTTAACTGACTAATGATGCTAAACCTAAATATCTCAAGTCACTGTTGGCATTTCTTATCTTTCTCATCTATTTTACTTCTCATCTCTCCCAGTGATTGTTTCAGTTCAGTGTTGTCCTTCTGAACCCTGCTAAGGTTTACAGACAAATGCTTATGTCAGTAGACAGCTTTGTTTTTATCTTTTGTTTCTAACATTAAGTCTGCCCTAGATTGCCCATGTTGGCTTTAATATTATCTTTCATATTTATCATCCTATGGTCCATCCTTGCTTCCATGCTGTTCATATCTTTCTTTATAATATTCACATTGCTTCTAAAGCAGTTTATATCTTCCTTGATAATGCTTATGAAGATTTGGAACATTTGTTATATTGCCATCTTGCATGTTGTAGCCTGTGCTATTTTGCATTCAGGTACTTGTGCCATTTGATGTTCAAGTGCTCCTTGAGATTAAGTTCACATTTGACCTGTGACATGTGCCTGTACTGGGTGATCAATTTTGGTCATAGACCCCAGATATGTGAATCCATGCAGATCATTTCTCACTTATGATAATATCACCTTCTACTTCACTATCACTACTACTTAGTGGTTCCTCAGAACATTGCACATTTATGCTCAATAAATGTTTTCCATTTCTGGTTATCATCAAATTTTTTTAATAGCTGAGTATAAAGTAATTAGATACAAATGAATACATGTCACAGGACCTTCTTCTACTCTTTGCCATTTAGCCCTTATATTTATTTCTCTCTACACTTTTTTGTTTGGGTATATGTTGTTTTTACATGCCTATATTTTAGCATGTCTGTTTATATGCCTAACTCATCTGTTTTAATTAATTCTAATAAATAGTTTGTGTATATGTTGTTTTTACATACCTATAATTTAGCATGTCTGTTTATATGCCTAACTCACCTGTTATAATTAATTTTATTAAATAATCATTTTTTTATGTTTACAGATTATGCTTTCATTCTCATCAGTTAACTGTATTCAATGTTTCACATGAATATTCTTCCAAGTGCTTGCTTGGAACAGGTTAAATTCAGAGTCTCATCCTTTTATGGTTGGGTGTATCAATTAGTTACTACTCAGGTAAATTCATCAGGATTATATACTATGGAAAATTTGTCAAAACAAAAAGTTCACAAATTATTTTTTTTAATTTATCAATCCAATGGTTAAATCTACTTTGAATTTTTTTATGCTTCTAAAGTTTAGGCACCAGAATGTACTGGTCTGGGAGAGAGGGAATGCAACTCACTACAGTTGGACCTAGGGATTTCTGGTAAGATACTCTGAATGATGCAATAAAGTGCCTAACCTATGACCATAGCAAATTTCCAATGAGCTAGCTTTAAATTTACACATTAAATTTAAATATGATTAGGGCTAGTTTATCCATACAGCACTTCTTTTTCAGAATCTATTATGCCTCAGTATTCAAACTCAGATAAATTTTTCTCTGGATCTTTTCATGAGTAAATTCACACTAGATATCAACTACAATGCCTCTATATAGGTTCCAATTGATTCATAGATTCATCCAAACACATTACTACATCATTATATATATATTGTGACAGAAAGGATTCAAACCCAGTCACAACAAGCAAAGAATTTAGTGGTCAGCATGTGTAGACATGACTATTGAATTTTTAGTGGTTCCAAATTTAAGTTAGTTATATTTCTCTTTATTATTAAGTGCTAATATTTGTTAAAGGTATATATATTTTGTAATGGGCATATATGCCTTAATATTTGTTAAAGGTATATATATTTTGTAATGGGCACACATGCTGTTACATTATTTATTTTAAAAATTAGACATTAAAAATAAAAGTTCACAAATAAAATCTTCTTTTTTAAGAATTAAAAACTCAAAGTTAAAAGTCATCTAATCCTTATATATATAATATCGCACAGATTAAAAATTATTAAAAGAAAACTTTATCAAAAAAAAAAAGTTTTTAAGACTAAATTTTCAACAAAAATTTAAAGATTTAAAAATAAAAATATATCTTAAAGATGTACAAATTTAATTAATTCTATTGTATAAAATGGAAATGATTATTTTAATTAGTCCAAGTGAACTAGCCTTTGGGCATTTCAAAATGTATAATTAAAGATCAGATAGAAGAGAAAAAACAATGAGAATAGAATGGCCAATAAAAGAAATCCCTCAGGAAACGGACCTCAATGAAAAGATCATCATCATCATGACATAATATCCACTAAATCTGAAAGTTTATCATAAAAGGAAAAGTTTGAAAATAAAAAAGGATAAAAAAGAGGTGTGATAGAAAGAGGTGATATATGTTAAGTCAGAGAGAGTTGGAGAAGGGATTGAAAGACACACTTTCAATTCCTTCAGTTGTTCAAAAAAAATAAAACATCATTTTCCCATATTGTGGACTATAGGACATCTGGGGCTGGCAATAAATTACCAGCTACAATAAAAGACCAATGGATAACTGTATACCAATTTCCTCAGGACTTTGTGGGAATTAACTCCTTACAAATTACCAGCAATTAAAAACTATAGACTTTTTTAAACAGTAAGAACTATATAGCTAATGAACATTTTCAAGACAGCAAGAACTTTAATTCCAAAACCTTTTCAGTATTTAAAAGAAATAGAATCCTATATGACCAATGTAAATTATTATTAATAATTAATTTTATTAGATGTATTTTTTTAAAATCATTTCCATTAAGTTATCTTTTTTTTCGATCTTTTAAGTTTTTATTATGATTTTTTTTTGTTAAACTAAACTTAATAAATGTTAAATTTAAGTCAGGCATGTATAGCTGCATAGATTTGCAAAGTTATATTAATTAATTAAGGGAAGGTTAATCTTTGGTTATTTGTTTCATAGTCAAATTGGGTTAATTAATTGGATATAATGGTATAATTAGTAAATGTAGTATGAAGGTCCGCTATGTGCAGGATCACATGATATGCCACACATGGGCAAAATAAGTTCTATTTTGTATTGACCATCAGAAGCAGATGTATTCCCTACTCCTTGGATCACCCCTTTAGCCTATGGAATGAAATAGTAAGATGGCAAAAAGGACTACAATCCCTTCCTATAAAGTTTTTTTATTGTTCTTCTCACCAGACAGATGTAACCTTCCTGTACTGGATGAGAGACAATTTCTTCTCTATAACTATGCTGTTCAGATGTGCATTCCTGACAGTATGGTATTTTATTGTCATATTCATGCTGCATTGAATACACCAATATATCAGATAGATTTAGTTTGACTGCAAACTTTTGGCCTACAGTTAAATAAGGAATAGAATATTTTCTTTTCAAATGCAATCTATGTGGTCTATCCATAATTGACACTAATAAAATATTGAACTCATCTGTGCAAACATCTGAAAAAATGTTAAATTGTAAATTAAGATCTAAAGTAAAGTTATAATGTTTTATAAAAAAATTAAAGTAAACATACTAAAAAAATGATGCTAAATTTTATATATGTTAAATAAATGTTTGTGTGTGTTATTTCTGGCAGTGGCTTCTTTTATTTTTTTAATATTGATTATATATTTTTAGATAAGAATTTATATGTTATAAATCTCTGCGTCTCACCGAGCTAGTGGTGTGGGCTGATGGTCGGAATAAAACATATATATAAAAATTAGATCTTAACAGCGTGTATCTGCCTACTATATAAATTTTCCAGGTTCAAAGAAGATAGTGTATATTCAACTATCTGTTAATGGAGCTAATCTTTTAAATGGGTTTTTGTGGATAAATAAGGCTGGTTTTGATAGAATTGTAAGCTAACTTTACAACTATATATGTTGTCACAATAGTTGCTCAATTGTCTGTGAGCTAATAATTGTGAATAAGTAGTTATCTGTGTGAGAGTTGAATACTTAAAAAATAATCATTCAACATGGTTATGTAAGTTTGTGCATTTAATGCCTATATCTAATCTTATATGTAATGTTTGTTTTTTTTCCAAATGTATGCATAGTGAGAAAAGATCTTGCTGTATTTTGTTTCTGGGGAGGTTTGTGATGATATGTTGAAATTTAGAAATGTACTGATAAGAAGATAGTTAAAATTTAAAAAGAAATCTTAATTTAAAATTTTATTTTAAACAATTAATACAGGTTTTATTTTAACCAAGCCATTAAACTTCTCTTCTTAAAAATAAGTAATAGAAATATAATAAAGTTCATATAGTTAATGTTTATACATTTTATCAGTAAGGGTAAGTAAATGTTTAATAAGTATGCACAATGAATTAGGGCGAATATTGATATAACTTCTTAGCGAGTATTTTGTAAAATATAATTTAATAAAACAAAAAAAAAATATTTTATTTCATTTGATTATGAAGAATCTTGACATAAATTCAAATATTCTATTGTAATATTTCACTGTTTTTGTACATCATAAATATGATAATAAAAATGCTTATAATGTTTTATATTATGAGGAAATATATCTATTGCTATAAAAAATAATTAAGTAAAAAAGTACATTATAATTCCATTATAAACAAACATTTATTTGAAATTTTACATTATTAAGTAGTAAAAAATTCATAATAAAAGTTGAAGGTTTTTTTTTGTAGCTTTTCGAAAATAAATATATTTAAAAAAACAAATCTTCATAAAAGTTTTTTTTTTTTTTCTATTTTGAAGATAAACCTTCAGAATAATATTTAAAATTTTAAATTTTATATTATATACAAGAATAAAAAAATAAATGTGTATAATAAAGTCACTTGAATTTTAAATAATTTAGCCTTGTCATAAAGAAAATATATTTTCTGAGACTATATTTATATATCAAATTGGTCTTGTGTAATCTTCCAATAAGTATAAAATTACGTTTTTTTTTTTTTTTTTTAATGAACATTTAATAGCGAATTTGAAATATTTTGCTTCAATTTCCATGGATCACTATTAAATATGCATTCATTGAGTTATGGATAAGTTTAAAATAATTTAAAATTAATATATAAGATGTGACACTAATTGTCCACAAAGCAATGAGTTGATATAATATTTAATGGGTATTAGAATGATTAAATCATTTTAACTACTTTTTAAAATTAATTTAGACCAAAATAATTTTACAATAAGTTTACTTTCGAAAATCACATAGATTTTGTGTAATTCAACTTTTTTAATGGATGTTAAAATAATTACTTGATTTTTATTTTATCATTTTCAGTTAATATTACAATTACATAATTGTATATTAGGAAGTAGTAATATTATATAAATTTTGTTTGATTTATTATTGAAAATAAACTTTTAGAATAGAATATTTCTTTCTTTAAAAGTTATTATAAAAAAAACTTGTGTCATTTATACAGATTAAGACTATATTCAAAAGGTTTAAAAAACATGTTATGGACACTTAGTTGTAACACTGTGTTACTTCAATCTTGGCTGATATAATTTATCCTTCTGTCTTAAGAAACAGTTCTCATTCAAAAATTATATGTTTTATTTGCTATTGAAAACATATTTTTGGTGTATTGGCATAATTTATTTGTTTATGGATTATGCAGAGTGTTGAAAAATATAAAAATTTGATTAATTTCTCTATAAAATGAATAAAAACTGGTCATGTATTATTTTCTTATTGATGTCAGGAAAAGTTTGTTAGCAATAGATCATTATAAGTTATTGATATATATTATCTCCTATGTACAAATCAAAATAAACTTTTAGCATTGAATCATATTTTTTTTGTTATTGATTATGGAGAGAATTGGAAACTTTATATAACTTAAGGATTGATTCGTTGTTTTTAAAAAATGTCAGATTGAACATACCTTGTTTTTCTTACTTGATGTCAGCTAAATGGATTTTGATCTTAGAAGTAGTTACAATTTTTCATTTTTTATTTGTTATTAAAATTAAATTTTAGCATAAAATTTTATTTTTATTTATAAAAATGCATAATAGAAAAAAAACAGACAAAGCATAAAGTTTCCTTTTTTTTTGTTTGTTATAATTATATATCTAGTAAAAAAGTATAAAGTAATCATTAGAAACTGTTGTATTTTTTGTTTCATTTTCAAATTAATGAAAATGTATTTTTTCATGTAAAATTGAAATTTTATTTTTCTTTTATAGGTCATGTACAGTTTAGACCATATTATTATCACATCTATTCACATAACAATGATTTAACCAGATTTTTTTAACAGTTCTTTTATTTATTAATATATGTACTGCAGAAATCAGTAGTTAATGCATATCTTTTCTATTTTGCTTAACTTAAAAGTATTTAGAATAGAAACGAGTTTGAATTTCTACAATTTGGATTAATGGTGGTGTATGCAAAGCTTTTTTAGTTGATTTAGTATTTTTATTGTTTATAATGTGACTTCTGAATTAATTTATATAGTTATTAAGTCATAAGATTATTAATGGCTTAAAATTAGGATTTATTAAACTTTTTAAAGTTATTATTTAAATTAATATATGCTCACTATTTAAACTCATTTAAATTATATAATTTTTATCTTTCATGGCATAATATGCATATAAAAACTTTTATATAAAATAAAATTTCTGTTTAAAATAGTGTAAACCTATTATATTTGTAACTCTGATCTATTTAATGATAAATATTTATTATTTTTCCTTAACTATTGAAACATTTTTGTAAATGATATTCTCAACATTAGCAGTATTTTGTCGATTATATTTTAAATTAAAATAAAAAAAAACATATCATTAGATTAAAATTCTAGAAAAAAAAATAAAACTTTTGTTTTGACTTTTGCTTTTTTACATTAAACATTATGTATCAAATCTACATTGAATCTTGATAGTGACTTCATCAAGTTATCTATAAATTATTCCAAAGTTTACTATTATAAAAATAGAAACAAAATTGTAGATTGTATATATTATTTTGTAACACTAGTTTTAATTTTTAAAATATCTTACAATTTTGTACTATCTATAATAACTCTTTATCTTATTCTATAAAAAAATATTTGTGGAATAGAAAAAAATTTTGAGAACAAATGCTAATTTGGATACATCCTCAAAAAACAATATATTACATTTGATCAAATTCTAATCATTAGTTTTCGTAAAAACAAATACATAATTAAAATTACCCCAAATCCAAATTCAACCAGAATAACAAAAAAATAATAATAAAACACAACAAAAGGTTTCACTGTTACAAGCCGACTTCTCAAGTGTAAAGAACTACAAAAACTACAATATATATATATATATATTGTGCCCTTTTCTATAGGTCAATGATGGTTATAAATGGTTAATTACTAAAAAATTTTAAAATTAATATTATATAGTATTTAATATTATAGATTATATTAAACAGTAAAAGATTAATATGATATATTTAATAATAAATGTTGTGATGGTGAGAATTGTATCTAATTCTATATTTTTCTAATTGTTTTTCAAAATTTTATATAATTATTTTAAATAATATAAGTAGCAATTTTATTCAGACAGATAAAAATAGACTAAACACCGGAAATGACCACGTGACTGAAATATCCTATGTCTAAGTACTGGTTTAAATTAATACTAATAATTAAAATATTAAAATAGTATATTATAGAATTGGATAGAATAGTCACACATCATAATAAAAATAAGTAGTATGCATTTTTATTAATTATTGTTTCAAAATTATAATAGATAATAATTGATTTAAAAATAATAATTAGTTAATATTTAAGTCTATTAAATCATAATTTTAAAACTTTAGAAATTATTTGGAATTGACCAATAAAAAAATAGATCTTGGCAGACAACAAAAAATCGCGCCAACTAATTGTACAAAAGAGGAGAACAAAAATGTGTTGACTCCAGAGCAGAGGTAAAATTTTAAGCTCTCTAAATTTTTTTATCTTTCTTCAATTTATTAGTCAATTTTATTATAATTTTAATAATATCCTTGAAAGAAACCAACTGACAATTTAAAAATCATCCGAAGAGAATATTAGAATAAAATTTAAAAAAGTTTCTCATAATAATGTTTCACTAACTTTACAGTAACCTGCCAGTGGATTCTATCGAAATATAATCGGAGTTTTCAATAGAAAAATGGATAGATTCTTAAAACCAAGTTGTAAATTTTATAATATTCCAAATATGTTAATATTGTTCGTTGATATAGTTTATATAGCGTATCACTATGCAAGCTGTTTTCGTGTGTATAAAATCAATGAAAGGACATTGTGTGCAAAGTTAATGAAGATAATGGAAAATAAAAATAAGTATTATTCGTAATAAGAATAAATGGACAAAAGAAATTTTAATATTGAAATAGTTTGAATTGCTTACTTTAAGATGACTGGAGAAAATACTCTAAAAATTGGTTAAAGATCGGAAGTAGTGTCTATAAAATAATAATGAATGAAAATGAAGTTTATATTTTACAGAAGAGAAATATAAAAAATTGGATCCATGGAAAACGCAATTGGTACCGTAATTATTAAATAATTGTAGTTTAACTAGAAATAAAGATGCATCAATGCGCCGAGGTAATATTCGCCAGAACATTAAAAAGCTTTGTGGGATAACTAAATAAAATGTTTTCTAATAATTTTGAAATAAACACTAAAACTAAAGATCATCTAAACAGTCTATTAAATGAACTAATTTATTTAAAACTTTAATAAGCAGAAAGGAGAACATTTGGACAAAAGAAGAAATAATAAATATTATGGGACTAACCAAGATTTACCGTCAGAAAAATATGTGATTATGGTTTGAATTATTTTCTTTACTAATCTAAGTTAAACATTAAGTTTTAGATAGCGATAGGGAAAACAAAATACATTAATTTGTAATATAACATTATATGAAATAATATGTTTTGATTTTGAATTTTAAAATAAAATTGTATGTATGTGGAAATTTGTATGTTTGCGATGCTCGAAGAGAAAGAAGCCTACTACGAATTCTGATAGTAAGGTAAAGATTGTTTTTGGTAACATTTATAATTATTAATGATATATAATGTATGTTTTATTTATTTAGATCAGCTGAGAATCGAATGAATATAGCGCAAAAGTTTATTATTATTGTTGTAAAACGCATTTTAAAACAACACTCTAAAACACTTTGAGATGTGATTAGATTTTTAAAAAATATGCATACGATAATCATTTTAGATGTTATTAATATAGTTCAATATAACCGATGGTTATGTGATATTTTCTATTAATTTTCTGATTCGGATATTTAAATGTTATTTTAACAAAACGTAGGTATTGAACCTACAGTGTAATAAAGCAAGACAAATTGTTCTTATGGAATAGGGAAATGTTTTTATATTAGCGAATTTTGTTTATTGTTTTAAAAAGTAGTTAGTATTTCATCGATTTTGGATACAGTAAAAATCTCGAGAGATAGTTTGGGTAGTGACTTGGTAGTACGTGGTGATTCGGAAACCAAGAGGATGTATTAAAAACTAGGATGCTACAGGGAATAAAATAATAAGTAGTTTTAGATGTTAATCAGTGTAGTTAACAAAGCCCTATGACTGGTACACATGTTGTCTTGGACAGTGGTATTTTATATATTTCTTGTGAGTCATACTTGATGTTTGGTAAAGCTGAGTAAATAGCTGCCACATCACGCTTATCGCCAAGGTTATTAAACGGTGAATGTCGGACCTATTCACACTGTTCCATACATTTTTGAAGTATATTGCGGATAAGTTATCTATCTATCTTCCCGATATCCTATACATCTTTCGCTATCTTTATCTGTATTTCTTGCAACTACATCGTTATATGATAAGTCTATTAAAAGGGAAACAATAGATATTTTAGAATGTATGTCATGCTATTATTTGGAATAAGAATAGTTAAGTATTAACGAAAAATAGATTATGATTATTGAAAGAAAGATGCAAATATCCTAAAAAGGGAAGGAGTTAGAGAATTATTTTAATTCTTTTTTAAGAAATGAACTATAATTTTATAAAAGTGTATCCAAATAGAAATATACAAAAATATTAAATATAATTTCACATTTTCTTATTGTTAATTATATTTTAAAAAATATAAGTATTGCATATTTAAAAAAAATACAATAACATTCGATAATTATAGTATATGTGAAACTGTAACAGGTGATAATTAAACCTGTATTATAGTATTATACATGAATATGGCTTAGGGAATAAACGTATTATAATTCACGAGCATTGGAGAACAAACGTTAAAAGTAATAATAATATTTGAATAATATGAGGAGTGATTTATATAAAGTTACAAGTAAATGTAATTTTTTTTTAAAACCATATTGATTGTAAAATTATGATGTTATAAATGATGTTTATTCACATACATAATTTATAATACAGTAACTTTAATATTAAAAGGTGAAGAATGGTGTTACCCATAAAATAGTTAAAATAAGTGATATAATAAACCTAATAATAAATAACTAAATAACTTTTAAAAGGCATAATAAGTTTAATTAACGATAAAAGAAATATAAATGTATATAATTCAGTTATTGTAGTGTAAAGAAAAATGAGGATATCCCTTGTAAATAGATGTAAATAGATTTGCTTGTTTTATTTATTTTATTGATGTTAATAAAATTTTAAGATTTGTTTATTAAAACTTGTGTCTGAGTTTTGTTTTCTCTACATCATTGCATGAATTCACAGAGTATGTTCACAACAATTAAACTAAGTATATGATTGTTGCACAAAAGATAAATAGAGAAGTATGTTTAATCTTAAATATTTATTGATGTTCTTGTAATTAAATAATTATAAATTGCATTGCGTTACTGGTCATCAATCCATTATCATAATATTTTGCTAAATTATATGCTATTAGTTGCCACTTGCTTTATTTATAAGATTATCTAAACAATGCCACTTATTAATTTATTTTATTACTTAAAGATAAAAAGGGGTATATTACATTATTAACTAATTTATTACTGTTGTAAAATTGCGATGAAAGAAAAGCTGTACTAGTTGGATTAAGCAATAAAGATTGTGATTATTATTGTTTTATTATTAATCTAATTTCAGAGTAGTAGATTATGACATAAAATCCCTTATCATATTTTGCTACCATAGGTTATTAACATGTGAATAAATTTAAGAACCTGAGATTATTTCATTTGAGCTAGATGATTACTATTATTGTTATTAGAGATAAAAGATTAATACTTTAATTGTTAAATGAGTCTTAGTGATTAGAAGTTGCAGAAGTCATAAGAATACTATGTAGTTATTATATGTAATAGTAGTATAAGGGGGGATAGTGTTCTTATGACATTGAGGTGGTCTACCTTGTCACCCGTATTTCCACTTCTAGTCTCATGAATTCCTGAATATTTATTTGAGTTAGTTTAAAATAGAACCTAAGTTAATTTTAAGAAACTTGAGCTAATTAAAGCATTTAATTGAATATTTCATTAATTATTAGAGCTAGAACCCGGTCATGTGATTTTCACTATATTGTATTTATTTGGGAGAAGTGGAGATGTGGGAACGGGGCAGTTAGATTGTCCTGATTCATTTACAAGGGTTAGATTGTGGCCCTCAATGTGAGTGGCCTGAGATGTAGTAGAGCTGCACGCGAGGACAGGGTTAGAATATATATATATATTAAAAATTGCCCACAAATCCATTTATTTCCCATCTACTCTTAATATTAAAAAAACTCTTAAATAAATTAATTGCTTCAGAATAATAAATTTTCAATAATAAAGATTTTTTAATTCATCTTTTGATTTCATTTCTCTCAAAAAAGACAATAATAGCTCCATCCAAATTAATAGTGTGTGCTGTATCTTTTTCATGGACATACAAAGCAGAACTAAGATATCTATTTCTAACTCTACTTTTATGAATCTTTATTCTTTCATTTAAACTCAAACTACTTTGACGTATGTAAACTATCTCACACACAAAAAAAAAAAAAACAAGGGATAAAATATACTACACTAGAAATAGTTCTCTATCAAAAATTGTCTTTGTATTATTTAATAAATTATTCAATGTAATACCCCTTTTCCAAGCAATTTCCTTATTTTCAAACAAATTACAATTCCTACCTACAATTTTATAAGAAATCAATTTAAATGGCAAAAAAATAAAATCATATTTTTATTCATCATTTACATCCTTACAAATATTACTATTAAATAAAACATTTTTAACAAATTTATCTGACTACCTAACACTAAAATAATCTTTATAGAAATGACCTTTTTGAAGAAAAGCTATACCATTATAATTATTTATTTTTTATTCCTATAACAATAATTCCTTAAAGCAGCTACTTTATGAGATACAGACTGATAGCTCTCAAGTTTAACTATTACTAAAAAGAATTGTTTATATTTAAAGTTATTTTTTAGATATATAGATTATTGTTTATTTGTAGTTGAGAATAATAAATTGAAAAAATTTGTGAATGAGTTTAATTGTTTTGATCCTTCTATAACACATGTGTTAGAAGGAGGGGGGTTAGATTTTGTTGAGTTAAAATTTTTAGATCTTTTGGTAATTAGAAATATAAAGATTAATATTTACTATGCAATCATTTTGTTAAAAATAGAGAATTAACATCTATAATTAAACCTGATAGCTATCAGGCTGCATCCCATAAAGTAGCTGCTTTAAAAAATTATTGTTATAGGAATAATAAATTAAATAATTCTAATGGTGTAGCTTTGTTTCAGATAGGTCAATTCTATAAATATTATCTGAGTCTTGGGTACTCTAATAAATTTGTTAAAAGTGTTTTATTTAATAGTAATATTTGTAAGGATGTAAAGAATAAAGAAAAATATGATTTTATTTCTTTGCCATTTAAATTGCCTTCTTATAAAATTGTAGATAGAAATAGCAATTTGTTTGGAAATAAAAAAATTCTTGGAACACTGAATAATGCATTAAATAATACAAAGGAAATTTTTGATAGGAGAACAATTCCTGGTGTAGTATATTTTATCCCTTGTTTTTTTTTTTTTTTTGCAAGAAGGTCTACATAGGTCAGAGTAGTTTGAGTTTAAATCAAAAAATAAAGGTTCATAATAGTAGAGTTAGATATAGATATCTTAGTTCTGCTTTGTATGTCCATGAAAAAGATACAGGCCACACTATTAATTTTGATGGAGCTAATGTTGTCTTTTTTGAGAGAAATTAAATCAAAAGAAAAATTGAAGAATCCTTGTTATTGAAAATTTATTATTCTGAAGCAATTCACTTATTTAAGAGTTCTTTTAATATTAAGAGTGGATGGGGAGTAAATGGATTTGTGGATAATGTTTAATATTATATATATGGTGTAGTTCTGGTATTTTTTTACACTTGATAAGTCTGCCTGTAGCAGTGAAACCTTTGGTTGTGGTTTATTATTATTTTTTGGCTGGTGTCATTGAATTTTGGATTTGGGTTAATTTTAATTATATATTGACTAGTTTAGCTTTAAGCTTGTAATGTTTACATTTTAATGAGTCTCTTTGCATTTAAGGGTAGTTTTGTTGATGTAGTGTAAAGATTTTTATAAAATTAGATATATGTACATTATATACATATATATATATATTAATTTTTTTTGCATGAATTTTTTGTGAAGAGTACAGGTTTGTGTTTATTTAGTTATATTTATATAGGTGGATGTGCATGTGAATATTTTGTTTTATTTACATGTGTATTTGTAATTGATCTTTAGTATGGGTTGTGGAATTTAGTTTTTAATAATTTTCCATTGAATGATATTAGAATGATTAAAAAGTGGTCTAGATTGAGTGATAGGATACAGTCTTTAAGATGGCAGATTTATTTTCCTAAATAATGTAGGGATTTTAATGTTTATACTAGGAGTTGTATTATTAATGTTAGGAAAAATAAAAAGTTGCTTCAAAATAGGAATTTATTTTTTAAGTTACAAACATATATTTTGAATAGTTTTTGGAAAGAAAATTTTAAAGTTTTACAAATTTATTTAAGAATATAAAATAAATAGATATTCTTTAGACAAGAGGCAAGATTTTGATTCTTTAATTTTAAATTTTTTCATGAGGCAGTTTAGACAAAGTAGGTCAAATTTTTATTGTAGGAAATATGAAATAAAATTAAAGTGGTTGTTTGGGAAAGTTAATAAAATTTATTTTAGTGATAAGGGATATGAGAGTAATGTTTCTATTAATGGGGTTGTTCATCTTTCTGATATCAAGTTAAATAATATAGAATTAGAGATTCTTAATAAAGGAACTAATTATGTTCCATTTAATTCAAAAGATATAGTTTTTGATATAATTTTGTCTATTGAATCTAGTAATTTAATTTGATGAGCAGAAAATTGGTATTCAATTGGTTTTAAATAAAAGCTTATAAGGGAAAGAAAAAATTATGGTTAATTCTGCTGAGGTTAGACATCTTAAGGATAGGTTAATTGCTAATGATGTAATCATTTCTCATGAAGGCAAAGCTGGTCAGTTTGTCATTATGAAAGGAGATGAGTTCAGGGACAAAATGGATAAAGAATTAAATAATGGTAAATATATGTTTTTAGATAAGGATCCAGGTAATGTGATTAAAAGAAAGTTCATAGATATTATGAAAAAAATGGTAAATTCAAAAATATTTAATAGAGTATATTATTTAAAATGTTATTCAAATGATTTCATATCAGCTAAGATGTTTATAAATATTAAGACTCTAAGGATGGTTTTCCTTTAAGATTTATTTTTGAGTTTACTGGTATTGTTGTAAAGGGTATTTCTAGATTCTTTAATAATCTTTTCAAACAATTTGTTGAATTTGGTCATTACACAGTTTCTTCTTATTTTGAGACTTTTGATAAAATTAATAATTTTAAAATGGAAAGTAATTGGGTATTTGACAGTTTAGATATTGAGAATATGTATCAGTCTGTTAATAGTAAAGCAGTATTGATGATCTTATGTCTGTGTTGGATAACCAAGGTTCTTTGTCAAAAAATAAAATTAGGGTAATTAATGATTTGCTTTTATTATTGGAAGATTTTATGTAGTTTACTTATAAGGGTAATTTTTATTGAAGAAAGGATATTGATAAAAGTGAACCACACTTCTATTGGATTAAGAGAGAGTAGATAATTTTTTTGAAAATATATGTATGCTTCTGAATTTACAGCCTCTGTGGTTGCTGCTTTCAGTAAGTTTCTGATAGTTGTTTTTATTTTTCTATCAAATTGAATTGGGGAATTTATAGATAATGTGATGTTTAGTGTGTGGTGGTCATGATTAAAAACATGCCTGCAACACCTGCAGCGATCACTTCAATTATAGTCTTGAAATAACAATATAACAAAAACCATCAGATAATTTAAGAATACTTATTCACCAAGAAGTCAAGGGTCCTTCTGAGTAGAATTCCCAACTTCTCCAGGGGAAACATCAGATGGCCCTTGGCTTCAAGGAAAAAAATAATCCACCCTTGGCTTTAATAATTGGTAACAACACATACACAGGTGTACCAATGATAAACCAGATACTCGAGTATTACAGAAATAAACTCACCAATGCTTCACCATCAACAACACAAAATGAACAATATAATCCTACAAAAAAAAAACATGAGATAACAGCTGCAGAGATAAGAGTGAAAATTGCATCCACACCACAGAAAACACCATGTGATACCAAAATTTATTCTATTACACCTAGTGGCCTTTAAGTTCCTATCATTCAGAACATGGTGGACTTACTTTCAAACAACAACTAACTATTGAGGGATTATACCCGATTGGATTGCTGCCATTTCTCAAGAAACCACTATTACCATCACCCCCAGAAAATCTAAGACTAATCTCAATGACTCCATTAATGATCAAAATAATGGAGTCATTGATTAAGAATAAGATCCAGGACAAAATACTCCATCATATATCTTCATTTTAATTCGCCAAGAAGAGAGCATCCACAGCAGAGGCATTAAGTCTATTTAAAATATTTAGTAGATTACACCAGAGACAACTACAAGTCCAAGCCGGTAGTGGTTTAGCTGGACATAATGGAAGCCTTCGATACAGTCAGAACAAACCACCTCATTCATCTTCTTGGTGGATATCAAATCCCCTCCACAATCATAAATATAATAAGTAACCTATTACATAATAGAGAAATAGCAATAACATTAAATGGAAAGATCTCAGAATCTTTTATACCCACAAAATCAATCCCCCAGGGATCATCTCTCAGTGCACTACTATTTGCAATCTATATCAACTCTTTTCCTAAGACAGTGGATGAAAACCTCCCCGGACTCTTTATCCTAGAGATTGGCAAAATCATAACACATACTGCATACATAGATGACCTTGCTATATTTCTACCTTCAAACCAAATGTATACCAGAGCTAATTAAAATCATGAAAAAAATTCTCAAAAGAATCAGGTCTCTCTTTTAATTTGAACAAGTTATCAGCATGGAGACTTTCTTCAGGGAAAACAGTAACATCACAATTCTCAGCAAAGCCTCAGAAATATTTAGGATACCCTTTGTACCTTTCCCCCTTTCACAGGAGGAAATAAATACAAGAAGCCATGATGAAGGCAGTAAATAAGGTAACAAAGTCATTAGTAAAAATATATCTGTCATTACATGCCAAAACCACTCTCATGGAAATGTTGGTCTTCCCTAGAATAGCATATTACATTACATTCATTAAGTACACCAATAAATTCATAGCTAAAATCAACTCACTTTGCTCCCATCTAATCTGGAAAGGGAAGACTGTTGCAATAAGTCTTTCCAAGATGCAAAGACATGCCAAATCAAATGGATTGTCTTTGCATTCTATCAAAACAATGAGGTATCAATGAACATATAACCTAATACATAAATTAAGTAGAGTTATCACTCAAATTAACCCACGCAGTAAGATAAGTCCCACAGACACACCACCACTTTTGGCAATAGGATGGATAACAAAACTAAAGGCAAAAATAGCAAAAGTCACTCTCAACTTCCTTCAGAGTAACACAACAAAAATAACTTACTGGGAAGCATATCATTTCACTAACAAAATACCTGATCCAAAACCCACATTGTTGTACATCACCAATCACAGACTCCTAAAGAAGTTCAAAAGATGGTCCCTTGAACCCAAATTCTATGATTTCCTAGTCAAAGTAAACTTGGAGGCATTATCTATTAATTGGTTTCTGATATACCATAGAGGCTTTAAAAATATATACCCTATATGCCCACTATGCAAGAAACAAGAGGATACCTTAACCCATATTTTAGAATGAGGTAGTTTCCTTCAAGATTGCAGAAACACAATATAAACAATATACCAAATCAAGCACCCACTAACCTCCCTGATCAGACATGCTATCAATGATGGAGACTTCACCACTATGAGAAGCTCAACCTTCCTTTCTTTTAACCTATGGCTTAAGAGTTGTCTATCAGTATACAACCCCAACAGCATGGCTCTATCCCAATCTTATAGGGAGAAACTAAACAAGACACAAACTCGTGACCAACTCCATGCACCCCAGACAACTTTCAGGCTGACATGGAAAATATTTGATCTAAATAAATAAAATATGAAAGTGGGCAACCTGGCACCAACAAATATGACAGTAATGAGGTAGACATTAGCATTAATAGTAGTGAGAGCAACATACCTGGAGTCTTATCCGAAGACAATTATCTAATGAACAAAAAAAAAGCTGAATGAGCAGTGATTGCAAGGTTGAACTTTTATAAAATACAATCATCACATAGGGAAGATGCCAAGTCTATTTTTTTTTAGAAATTGAAAAACAATTTTGTTAACTACTTTTGTAAAAATGTATCACTCATAAATATTTGTAATAATAATTGAATCATTACATTAATAAAAAAAGAGTACTTTTTATAAAATTAAGACAGGGTGGATAATAGGTTATATTATATCTTCTTTAGTATGTTCAGTTTATATTAATTATTTGGAGGAGAAAATTATTATTAAAAACAATTGTTTAATATTTAAAGTTATTTGTTAGATATGTCGATGATTGTTTATTTGTAGTTGAGAATGATAAATTGAAGGAATTCGTAAATGAGTCTAATTGTTTTGATCCTTCTATAAGATATGTGTTAGAAGGAAGGGGGTTAGGTTTTGTTAAGTTAAAATTTTTAAATCTTTTGGTGATTAGAAATGTAGAGTCTAATTATTTATTATGTAATCATTTTGTTAAAAGTAGAGACTTAAGGTCCATAATTAAACCTGATAGATATCAGTCTCTATCTCATAAAGTAGCTGCTTTAATGAAATATTATAGGAATGAAAAAATAAATAATTCTAGTGGTGTAGCTTTGTTGCAGAAAGGTCAATTTCATAAATATTATTTGAGTGTTGGGTACTCTGATAAATTTGTTAAAAGTATTTTATTTAATAGTAATATATGTAAGGATGTAAAGAATAAAGAAAAAATGATTTTATTTCTTTGCCATTTAAATTGTCTTCTTATAAAATTGTAGGTAGAAATAGCAATTTGTTTGAAAATAAAAACATTGCTTGGAAAAAATGGATATTACATCAAATAATTTATTAAATAATACAAAGGAAGTTTTTGATAGGAGGACTATTCCTGGTGTAGTATATTTTAGCTCTTGTTTTTTTTTGTAAGAAGGTCTAAAAGTAGAGTTAGAAATAGATATCTTAGTTCTGCTTTGTATGTCCAAGAAAAGCATACAGGACTCACTATTAATTTTGATGGAGCTAAGGTTGTCTTCTTTGAAAGAAATGAAATCAAAAGAAGAATTAAAGAATCTTTGTTATTAAAATTTATTATTCTGAAGCAATTAACTAATCTAAAAGTTCTTTTAATATTAAGAGTGGGTGGGAAGTAAATGGATTTGTGGGTAATGTTTAATATTATATATATGGTGTAGTTTGTGTAGTTCTTTACACTTGAGAAATCTGCTTGTAGCAGTGAAACCTTTGTTTGTGTTTTATTATTATTTCTTGGCTGGTCTGGTTGAATTTTGGATTTGGGGTAATTTTAATTATATATTGACTATTTTAGCTCTATGTTTGTAATGTAAACAAATACATATATAGAAAGCATTTTCATATTGTAAAAGTAAAAATAGATTTTATATTAAATGTTCTGTAATAGTTATAATGTTAAATGCTAAACACACAGTTTATAATTTGAAAATAACACAGTTATTGTGTAGTTATTTTATATGCTAAACGGCATCATTTAAAATTTTAAAATAGTACAGTTAAAATAAAATGAATAATTACTCATTGCATGTTAAAATAATGATAATTTTTCCAAAGTCAGTTCAAAAAATGTCTACAAAGAGCGATAATAATAATGGCAAATATTTAAATAAATAAAAATTTTATGGAAAAAAGAAAATCTAATTTGTCCTATTCAAAATACTTTCATTTTTTTTTTTTACAAACAAACTCAGTCCATTATTCTAGCCACTTTCTGAAGCAATATTGAAAACATTTTTGTGGATGTTTTTATCTGCAAAGGGATGGCTACATTAATGACATGAATTGATTCAAAATGTTTACCATTTATTGTCATTTTGATTTTGAAAAGATATAAACTCACTTGGGCTATGAACAGTAAATAATGTTCATGAGAAAACTCTGTAATATTTTTATTTGATATAAATTTGCTATATCAAAAGTGATAATTGACTCAGTGCATGGTTCTGATAAAAGATAAAATTATTTTTCCATTTCATGCAAAATTTTATATGCATATTATTTCTTAAAAATTCTAATAAATTCTTGTAATTGGATGTATATTTTTCCAATACAATAGTTAAAAAAAGGCAGCATAACTTTGATATTTTTATCTCTAGTATCATGTCTTTGTATGGAAATAGCCAAATGATTTCCTTTGAGAACTTTGATTTATTCTCAGAATCATAACTATTGACACAAGTTTCATCTCCCATAATAACTTTTTTTAAAAAAATGTATCATATATAGTTGCAGAATTACACAACTCCAATTAAATTGATAAATACTAACATTAGAAGGTCAATAACATATTTTTATTCCCTTGTACCTTGTTTTCAAATCTTTTTTTAATATTTAATGATGGTATTATCAAATTATTTACATATTTTCAAGGTTTCCCTCAGTTGTTGATGTTGAAATTAGTCAATATCACCTTGTCTTTAACTGATCTCAAATGATTACAAAATAGTTAGTGTCATTGGTAAACCATCTTAATTGTTCCTATGCTTTTGTAGTACATTTTGAAAATTGTTATAGATTCATGATAAATTTCTTAATATATCTCAAACCTAACTAGAGTGAATAACTTGAAAACTGTTTCCTAATTATGAAAGTGTGGTGATTTGCTTTTAGTATTGAAATTTTATGCACTTTATTAGATGCACACTCCAGCAAAATTCACCTTACTATTTTACCAACCCATTTATGTTATAGCTTGAATAAGCATCATTCTTAACTATTTATGAATTGACAAAAAATCAAAACAGTAAACACTGTGATAAAGTTATATATTCCAGTATTTGAGTGTAATACGGTGTTTATTTTCTCCATAACTGTTTATTCTTATAAGAAAGTTCTTGGAAAAAAATATTATTCCAGAAATAATATATTTTAAATGTCATTTTATTCTTTTTTTACATTCATTTTTATTTATCTATAATTATTAATATTTAAGCATTCAATATGAAAGTATATAAGTATTAATTGTAAGATAAAATAAATGATTCTATAAAACATATGTCTGTGTTTAAGTAAATACTTCTGAAAGAATAATAAAAAAATATATAAGAATAAACAAAAAAGTTAAACAATTCCATTTGAAAACAGACTAGAGGACATTTATTTCAATCAAAATGTCAAACTTATTTTAATTAAAAGATGAAATAAATAATAACAAAATATCTTTTTGTTTCTTTGAAAAAAAAAAAAAATTAAATAAGATGAAAAAAAAAACTAAATCTAAAACATATCATTCATAATCATTATTTAAATTTTATATGTTTTTAACATATAGTGTTGAATGTAAACATATATATGCAAATTAAAATAGCATTTAAGTTTAAATAAAATTCATATACTTCATGTGAATGAATTTGATAAGTATTTATTTTTATGTGTAAGTTTAAATTAATGTTTATTTGATTACAATTACAAAAATTGTATTATTTATGTTTTAAAAATGTCATGTTTAATGTGATATACATAAAATAAAATTATGATGGTAATTTAATTACAAATAAAATATTTGTTTTTATCCAAAATAAATTAGTGTTAAAATCATTTTTTAAGTTCACAAAAAAGATTAGTTATTAAATAAATTGTTTAAAATGTACATTTTTATCTCATTATTTAATAATTTTATTTGTTGGTAAACAGTAATCTAGAACAATCATGTACAAATGTTTAATAAAATAGAAATATTTCCTTTCTTATAGACAAATATTTTACTAGGTTAGTTCTTTTTATTAAGTTTACAAATAAAAAAAAACTATTAGTAGGTGGTTTCTTTTTATTTAGATTACAATTTTTTGTGGCTATTATAAATTATTATATATTGCAGGGTTATACCCAATTATTAAAAAAATTGTTTGGGTGTTGGTTTATTCAGATGTATATATTGTCACCAGTTGGCTTACACGGCATAAACTAATATAGTGTGTGCGCATAAATATATATATATATACGTAAAATAAAGGAAAAGTAGAAATAAGCACAGGATAATTTTTTGTAGATATTTTTTTTATATTTCCTAAAATAAAATAATAAGTAAATGATTGAATAATAGCTCTGATTTGGGATACAAATTGTTTTGTAAATTAAACTTTTAAAGGGTCTGAATAAATATAAAAATTGTATTATTATTATTCTGATTGTGTAATGTAAAAACACAATATTGTTTTCAATTTTTTTTTAAAAAATTAATTAAAACATGTATATGTTTTCAGGGGGATTAGAGACCTAAAAATAAAAACTCTGTTTTTAATGAAGGTGTTGTTATTATCACCTTAGATGATTCTATAAAAGGGCTGATAACAGAATTAGCTCTAGTTTTGAATATTTTTTGTAAGAAAGGTCAGCTGCAGAGTTGATGGTAATATTTTGTTGCAACTTGATGGAGTTTGCAGCAGTTGGTTTTAGCTGACTATAGAATTGGCAGTCTGCCTACCATGAATTGATATAGATGAAAACAGGACAGCAGATCCAGAGCTGCTAATATTTTCCTTGACAGGAGTTTTGATTTATTTGAAGCTGGGTCACTTCTAAATCAATAGCCTGAAAAAAAAGAGGACAAAATAGCTAGCAGAGTTATCCAAACCTCCTATGAGGATCTAAGGGCAGTTCACTGCCTTATAGTTTACTGCAGAGTTTTGATGCATGAAGCCAGGGTCACTTCAAATGGATCAACTAGCTGCTTAAATATGTTCTAGAAGACAGCTTGACTATTGCTTGGACTACAAAAGGAATCACATGGTATGCCAAAAAATTACCAGAATTATATACTTTTACCTGATGATGACAACTAACCTGGATTACATTTTTCTGATGAACCAAAAACCAAGCTTACCAAGAGAAAGCTTGAAGATATTTGTGTACTGATGCTTCTCTTCGTCTATGCACGCAGGGAAACACAGATAAACACATCACTACACATAGTGAGTTGTATTTTTTAAATATTTCTTATAAAAGACATTTTAACTTGATAACTTAAAGTAAAATTTGCTTGAGTCAAATATCTAACCGAGAGATGATTTGCTATATATATTTTGCAAAGAAATAATTTTCATATTCATTAAAAGAAGAATATATAATTTAAATGCAAGTATAATGTTTCTTGAATTAGAATCAAAAAAGCAAATCTTTTAAATTGGTCTAAAACGTTGACAATTAACCAACAAATACCTGTCAAAAATTGACTATATTTTTTTAAGAAAAAAAAAGAGAACTTATAAATTGAAACTAATTTTATCTATATTTTGTTTATACACATGTATAGCAGAAAATTTATGTATGTTTTCCAAATAGAATTAATTATGAAAAATATATATGATTGTAACAAATTAAAATAGGTTATTTCACACACACACATGTATATGTGCATATATTGTCAATTATAACACATATGTAAATTTTAATCATTTTTTTTGTTAGTGAATATTAATTGTATGTTAGAAATCGAGCATCTGTGTGCACATATATGTAAATCAATGTAACAATTTGAATTTTGAATAGTAATTATGTAAATTAATATAATAATTTAAATGTTGACTAGTAATTATGTAAGTCACAAATGTAATAGTTATTTTAAGTTTAATTAAAATGTCTTCATCCCATGTTATAAAACGCACATATGTGTACGGATATATGTATGCATTTATAGATACCCATTAAAAAATAATGCAATTAATGTGATAATTTGAATTTTGTAGGAATATTATAAAACAATGTAATAACTTTAGTTGTGTAAATAATTTTGTACATTTTTCAAAATCAGAACCCTTAACCATGAAAAAATGTAATTTTATTGTAACAAGTTGAAATAGATAAAAGTCAGTGTGCACATATACATGTACACTCATATATGTAAAATTTTAATATTTTTTGTTTAAATGTCAACTCATTTTTTAATATTAATTATATATCATAAATCGCGTGTATGTGCACACAAACATATATGTTAATCCATATAACAATTTAAATTTTGAATAGTAATTAAGTAAATCACAAATGTAAAAATTATTTTATGTTTAATTGAAATTTCTTCATCATATATTATAAAATGCATGTCTGTGTACAGATATATATATATATATATATATATATATATATATATATATATATAAATAACTACAACCATTAAATGTCTGTATTTTTAAATTATATAATAATAATTCAAACAAATATATTTAACACAGTATTCAAAATTAAATAATATATTCTTTACCAGAAGTACTTTCAATTGTTTCACTGACAATCTTTTAGTTGATAAAGATTGTCAGTGAAACAATTGAAAGTACTTCTGGTAAAGAATATATTATTTAATTTTGAATACTGTGTTAAATATATTTGTTTGAATTATTAATATATATATATATATATATATATATATATATATATATATATATATATATATATATATATATATATATATATATATATATAAACTAATTAAGAAATAATGGAATTACTGTAATAATTTGAATTTTGTAGTAATCTTATAAGTTACAGAGTGATGACTTTATTATTTTGTATTGTAATCAAAATCAGAAAGTTTATATGTGTGTAATTTTATTTTTATAAGACCTTAATTTTTGTTTGTTATTAATAAATTTGTATTTAATTGTTAAAAATTGTTTTTAGCATCTCTTGGTCACATACAGTAATAAAGCTAGTGTTCCTGAGCTAGATTTGGACACGGTTAAATGGGGATGTGTTTTTAGTGCTTTGGGGCATCCAGAGATGATCAATAACCATCCTGGTTGACACAAAAGAGAATACTTTTTAAAGCTCATGCACTATTATTTTTTATTTTAATTTAGTCTTATTAAAAATTTAAGTTTATAGTTGGCCAGTACAAGTGGCCTGAGCATTGATGATGATCATCATATTTTAATGTCCCAGCATTATTGTTTTGCTTTCTGATTATTGTGTACTTTTAATGGATGGGCACTAAGCTGGTGCATCCATGTTATGTTTATATAATTGCCTAAGCTGGCAAAGGTTCAGTAGTTAGTCTGGTCTACAGAAGACCCATTTCCAATCCAGTCACAAGGTTGACTATTGATTTATATGATTTATTGTTCAGATTTCATTATATTTTATTGTGGATCATTTATGATGATGAGTGATTATTTATTTTGAGTATTAATATTAAATTATATTTACTTTTATTTTATAATGCTGGTTGATATATTTAATTATGCTTTTAGTTGCTCTTCTGAGTTAGCTGGCTGATCACCCCAGATTACTTCCACTTTCTCAACCACCCCATCTCGTTACAATATATATATATATATATATATATATATATATATATATATATATATATATATATATATATATATATATATATATATATATATATATATATATTTATAGAAAAAAAATGAAATGGGTAAAAAAAAAAGATTTTCGCTAATTTTAGTTATGTATTTGGAATTAACTTTTTACAATGTGTGTGGGCTTATATGCATGTGTGAATATTTTTTTCTTAAATAACTTCTAATTAATATTTCAAGTTTAATTCTATGTACCCGCAGTTTTTTTAATATATTATTTCAAATTTTTTATCTGTTAATATTAAGAAAAAAGGAGAAAAAAAAAAGAAAGAGAGGGAGAAACTCATTAGCAAATAGTAATTTATATTGGAGAATTTCCATCATCTAATATGTGTATTCAATGTTTTTAGAAATATTTAGCTTTGTTGAAATATTCCAAATACAAACAACTGTTAGTAATAGCATAACAAACAGGTTAGTATATGCACAATGTTTCAAGAGGTATTATTTTTCCCTCTTTTTCAGATGTTTCTGGCCTCTCCAGTGACAATATTAACATGGGATTCGAACCTGGAACCTTAGATTCTTGACTATTGAATTTTAAAATAACACTCTAACCAACTGAGCCATCCTGCCAAATGCAACAGTCTGTAGAAATTTCATATATTTATCTATGAGGTTCCTCCTCATTTCTCCATTTTTTTCTAAGAGCAAAGTTGATTAGTGGGTTTCATATATTAGGTATAGTCACACTCGATTAGCTTATGGGATTTTTTGCTATTATCATGTGACCAACTTCTTTCATTTTTTTCTTTGTACCTTTTTGTCTCTATTCATAATTTTTGTATTTTCCCAATTGAACATATGTTCATTGGCACATACATAGTCTGCTACCTTAGACATCTGTTTTTTCTCTTCTAATAATAAGTTTGTGTCTTTGCAAGCACTTTTCAATGGGACAACTGGTCTCACCAATATGTGTTTTTCCACATACACTTGGTATTTTATAAATGCAGTTTTTTCATTTCAGCATTTCCAGTTTAGGCTTTGTAGATATTAGAATTCCTTGTACTGTGGTATGGATCTCGACAGCTGTTCTGATGTTAAACCGATTGCAGGTTTTTTTGTCTGCTCTTTTTGGAATGTATGGATACACTACAATACCAATAATTATCTTTTCTCTTGATGGTTCTTTTTGTTTTTTATTTAATGTTTTCTTAATAACTGCTGATGAAAAACAATTTTTCATAAGAGTTTGTTCTATAGTAATCTTTTTCCAAATCACTGGTTTCTGAACAAACTTCTTTTGCTTTGTTTTATAGTGATAGTATGATTTCATGTTTTGTGTTTTTGTGTGAGGATTTATAGGCTAGGCATTTTCCTGTATGTGTAGGTATTCAGTAAACTGTAATTTTGATTTTGCCATGAAGGAGTCGTATCACAAGAACATCTAATAATGACAATTTTTATTTTTGTTCTGATTCTATTTCCCAGGTAAACATTTTTATTTTCTAAATCAAACATATGTACTTATACAAAATAAAATACAAAACCATAAAACAATACAATACTAGATAAAAATCCAAAATTTACAACAATCCTTTCATGACCACGGTTTCATTTACTAAACAAACAGACCTTCCCAAGCCATAAAATATTGTTTAACAACTCAATGGTTATTTTTATGCAAAAAATGAATTAAACAAAAGACTAAAGGAAACTTTCATGATAAAACTTCTTGAATCTGAGGCTATCAATTTTATGCAGACATGTTTTGATATGAAGGGAAGTTGTTTTTTTGAAATGAATTATAGGATATTTTGTTTGTTTTGTATATGCATATATATATATATATATATATATATATATATATGTTATTTCTCTATTTTGATTTTCACTTGGGTAGGTCTATTTGCATAATAGAAGAAACCATGGTCGTGTAAGGATTTTGATAAAATTTGTATTTTTATCTAGTATTGTATTGTTTTATGGTTTTGTATTTTATTTATTACTAGTGTACTATTAGGTGATTTTGAATTTTTTATACAAATTAATTTATTGGGAACTTCTGAACAAGCTAACTTAGGATCACAAGTAATGGGGTAATTAACAAAGTGGCCAAAGCAAAATAAAGACATCACTGCATGTATTGATGTAGTCTCATTTAACATAGAATAAGAAAAATTTTATTATCTCTTACATAAAAAAATAAAATAGCTACACAATAAGAGGAATTCACACCATTCATATAAAACAAGTTTGGCATAAGAGGAACTGGCCATCTCTTATACAAATAAAAATCATATATATATATTGTCATGGATGACAATGCCAAGTATACAACAGTCATTATTCAAATCATTTGTGGAACAAACTAAATTTATCAATACCTTACTTCATGTATTTGTATCACTAACAAGTTACCAAGCATCAATATGATTTCTTGAACACTGGAACGAAATATTTATAAAATTTAACCCTTAATAAGTATAAACATTCATCTCAAAAAAATATCTGGGATGCTAGCGGACATGTATTACATATAAAGGATTTTTTTTTTTAAATATTACCTTTATTGTTTTAAAACATTTCTTTAACAGATCTAAGAAAAAAATTGCATTGCAACAATTCATAATAAAATTATTATTAATGGAAATAATATTTTTATTTATTTTTATCTAAAGTTCTAACTTCAAAGTTCATTTTTATTTTTATTTTATTTAATGTAATCTGCATGTTTAGTGGGTTTCCTGTGTGATATTTATTGATAAAATAAGAAAGCAAAGATTACCAACAGAAAGTTTATTGTTGTCATTTTAAAAGTTGAAGATAAAAATTCTATTGTTCCTGAAATTTGTTAAAATAACATGTAAAATTTAAATTTTTTTGGAATTGATACTAAACTTATTAATTGGTTCATGCAGTAATAGCCTTCTAAATGTCACTATAATGTAATTTTTTCATTGCTTAAATTTAGAAAAGATATAATTTCCTTTTTGTTAGATGAACTTTCATTTTATTTTCAGTATTTGTTTCATTTTAACATTATGTCATGGAGACTCAGCAATAATGTAGGCAACTGAAATAGAGACTTCACAAACCCTAACATACTCTCTATTACAGTTAATTATTTTACTATTAGTGCCATTTTAAAAACTACATTAAAAGAAGACAATCGAATGGGAATGAAGTACTATTTTTTTTTCATTAAGGGTAACCAACCATTTGTCCCAACTTACTATGGTTATCCCATAAAAACAACATAATGTTAAAATTTATCATGGTCCACTTTGTATACCCCTCCCCCACACTTTGAACATCTTTTATTAAACTATTTTTTAAATTAATTTTAATATTAACAAAAATAATACAAATATAACTTAAAATAATTAATCTTTATATCTCATTTTATTAAAATTAAATCTTATATTTCCCTTATTCTTTTATATACATATTGACATACAAATATTCTCTGACAAATATTAAAATTAGAATAAGTGCTTATAAGATTTCAATTGTTGTTTTTTTTTTTTTTTTTAATAAATATTATAACTTTTTACTTAAATGTGAATAAAAGATCTTCATCTTAATTTTCCAAAAAAATAAACAGTCTAAAACAGAAAAATAACTTTATGCACAGAACAAATAGCTACCACTGATTCCTAGTTTTAAAGTGAGACTTTTGACTGCAACAATATACATACGGTTGTAATACATGGGTTTCAAAAAAAACTTTTATAAAATATATATATATATATGGTTGAAAAACCAGATACCACAGCTCAGCAAAATACTTTAACATTTATAGTTATAGTATTTGGATTTAAAAGAAAACTTTTCGACACCATTTTATGGTTGTAAAACAGTCTTTGATTTTGGTTTTAGACACTCATGAAATAAACTTTACATCACTTTGATATCACTTTATTATTTTACATAGTTTGAGTTTGGTATAAATCTAACATTAAGAGAAAATATTTTGTTAAATTTAAGAGCACTATTACATGTCACTATGCATTGGTGAACTAAACAAACTTTTAACTACATTGGTCGAGTATATAAAACTGTATCTATGAAATATCATTTGGGGATGTGAATATTTGTTCAATAGTTAAATCCAGAAAAAAAAATTGTACACCTATATATTGGGAAAAAGTTTTCAAGCTTTTATGCTTGAGATATAACACAATTTCTCCACACATATGGGTTCCCAAGAAAATATACATAACAATGCAATACATATAAAATTTTCAAACACATTTTTTCCCTTTTGAGATACTACACTGTTCCTACTCATTGCACATACACACCTATGTACATATATATGCAGCACTACATATACAAGTACATAGATTTTACACACATATACTTCTATATACATTCATAGTACTACACACTATTGGAAACGAGAAAAAAAAAACTTTGGATAAAAGTTGAAAAAAAAATCTATATACATGGCAAATTCTTTACACTTTGCTTTTAAAATAGACACAACACTATATACTCAATTAACAAAAAAAATTCTATACACATATTTTTCCCTTCTCCCCAAAATTTAACACTACCTTTAAAGCAAACACGGGAGAAAAGTAAGAAATAAATTTCTACATAACAAAACTTGGGAAGGGGGGGGGGAAACCTCTTACATATACATTAATATAGTAGTTCAAACAACTTTCACATTTTATATAATCTATTTACCCATATGAGTTTTCATTTTTAATTAATCAGTTTATCAAAAAAAAAATTACAGATTATAGATGGAAAACATGGTATTCCTCTTTACTTTATTAATAAAACAGTATTTGATTTTATAAAATCAATATGACAAAAAAAATTTATATTCTGGAAAATTATGTATATATTAAATTGTATATAGTAAATTATACACATATAGCTAATGATTTATTCAGGGTGTGGGAATAATTAACAGGCTCCATGATTGGGCCTTCAAACCTGGAAAAAAAACTGCAGCCTCTGTGCCAGTCAAAATCATGTATTCATCCAACAAGACCAATAATCCAAGCAAAAATACCTTGAATCCAACCATGCACAAGATACAGATGTCAGGACAAGGGTTAATCCTAAACTATTTGCCTGAACTATTGTCTCTCTGACTAATAGATAACATTTATGATGACATGAGCAGTGCTTGATTTTATTCCACCCCAACTGGAGGTCATGGTTCACAAAGAGACTCAAAATAATAACGGATTTATATAAGAAATGTGACTTAGTGAATGGCAGAACGGTACAGAGGTGATTACAGAGGTGATTGGATATTGATTACTAAGTATTTGAACCAAGTATTTGAACCGTAATAATGATAATTCTTTATGGCAACATTACAAAGAAATGAATTTAAATCAAAGAAATATTATAAATAAATAGAGTAATTAACCTTAGAGATTGGGAGTGTTGACAAACTAAGCTTGTTTAAAATAATAATATTACAGGAATTTTTTAAGAAATTGAGTTACAAAATAATTTGTCTTGCTTTTACAACTTGTTTATTTTCTTGAATTCATTTTGATGCACATAAATGCAAGGCATTTAATAACAGAGTAAAAAAATAATTAATTGGTCTGCCAAAAACCAATCAGCAATAAAATATTATTAGCCCTCTTTAAGATATTACAAATAAATCTATTTTATATATATTACAAGACATGAAAGATGGGCATTTAAAACACTATTATATTGAAAATCATTTAAATCTACTGAATGTGGAAGGCAAAATAATTCTTAAGTAAATAATTGACAATTATATAGTCTGGGATTGGTTTGTGAAAGATGTACCATCATGGCAGAGAACATTTCAGGTTTGCGAAATAAAGATATAAAATGATGATGAAGGCAGTATGTTATTATAGATGACAACAAAAAATCAATGAGGTCTGTTATGAACCTCTAGGTGGCTTTGCTTAAAAGAAATCCCTCGTTTATACAGGTGGATGATGATAAATGCTGGCCCTCCAGCCAAAACATGTCTCTGAATAATAATAATAATAATAATAAATTTGATGTGCTGGCCTTCCCATACACATCTTAATGACAATGCCTGAAACTGAATCTCTTGGTATGAACTATGTCTACTTGGAAGAGTAAAGGTTGGACTGGTCATATTTCATATTCCGAAGGTCCTAAGAGGTAATTAGCAAAGCAAAATAATAATAATAAATGAATGGGTGTAGCTATAAATACATAATGCCTCAGACATATATAGATAGATAGTGTATCACTAACAAAATTAATAACTTAATTCCTGATTAAAATAATTGGCTCCCTGCCATGATAGAAAGTCCCCAAAAACTTTAGGCCATTACAAAATGGATCATAAAACATAATATACAAGAGAAGACAAGAATTAAAATTTAAAATATAAGTTGTTTTCCACACTTTCCAAATATTTCATTTAGTAGTAAGTTATTAAATACTTTATCAAAGATTACAAATACGATTGGCTTTAATTAACATAGAGTGGCATTGAATATCAAACTCACTTCTGGTGAAGTTTGATAACATACAGTATAATAAATTGTAAATCATAATTTTAATATTTTTTCTGAAAAATAAAAATCTATGTATGAAATACATACTGATAAAATGCTATAATAAATGTGCTTTCAATGATTTTCTTTCAAGATATACATTTTACAGAAATTGTAATAGGTTTACCTAACTGATTTAATTATGAGGGCAATTTTAAATTGGAGGTAATAATAACACGTCTAAATTTTAAAATAATTTTTATCATTTAAAACAAATTTATAATATAAGGTATAAAACTGAATGAGCTTTTCTATTAATTAATTTAAGGGAAATAAGTCTCCTGTAATGATTTTTTAAATGGAGAGAATAAGAGGGAGGGTTTAAAGCTAATTTCTCATTGAGTTTTATACTTGGCAGTTTCAGTAAGTCAATATTATAATTAAACCAACAACATTAATTTAAATTTGCCACATCAAAATAATGAGATTTTTAGAAGAATTGATATTTTAAATTTAAGAGAAAAATTAAAAGATGCATTTTAAACCAAGCCGTATAAACATTACTTACATATATAAAATATAAATTAATATTTATTTGGAAAACAAGTAAAATAGAATCAATGGCTTGTTGCAAATTGGACATTACCTCAGAATCAATTGGTAGACATTACATGGCTTGAAACAGGCACTTATACAGTCAGATCATTAGCAGACTTTCTTGACACAGACAGACTCCGGCTAGATGTTGAAAGCACTGGAAAGGCATTGATGGGCTGGTGGAAACAGAGCTCCAAAGAGCAACGCCAATCTTTTCACCCTGTCATTTATTTAATCATGATGTACTGTAAATCAAAACTACTTTCTTCAGTGAACTCTTCAAATAATATCAATAATCCTTAAATCAAAAATTCCACTATTTATTTGATCTGGCTTTATCTATAGGATTCAATCTACAGTGACAACTGCCAATTTCAATCATTTTAGGTGTTTCTATGAGGTCGGTGTCTGCTTTGGAGGAAAATTTATCATCCTGAATTCAACATGCCCCAAATGTTTATTTGCTAATTAAAAGAAAACAACATGAAGCATATTCAGTTTATCAGTCATTGTACTCAGAAAGCCTATTTAATTAAGATTTAGATTAACAAAAATGTAAAATTTTAGTCAGAAAAATTTTAGGAATTTAGTACAATGACTTTCAAATTTAATATTTGACATAAACTTAAATAGAAATTTACAAAATATTTCTTACAAATAGTACATTATGTAGGTAAATGACCCTCTAATGTACATTGATTAAAAGATAAATATAAAATGTTACCAACTGATTAATTGAAGAAAAATGAATTTTAATAAAAAAATTTAAAATATTTGTAACATTTTATAGATATCTAGGGTTCAATTGAATTTAATAAAATAAACACAATATACATTTTTACAAATATAAAATTAACTATTATAAAAAGGTTAGTTTTAATTATAAAATAAAATTAATGAAATATAAAAGATTATAATATTAAAAATATACTACCACCTATTATGAGATGGGTGTCAGTTAATATAAGATTTGGTTCAAACCCATACTAGTGCTGATGACATTGTCACTAGGTGAAGCAGAAATATGTACTATTTTTCCAGCTTCAATATATATATATATATATATATATTAAAGTTAAGTTTATACAATATATATATATATATATATATATATATTGTATAAACTTAACTTTATGTAATTAGAAGAGATTTAAATTCAGAATTCCAAGCTCCCTAAATCTATAAATTCCATCTTATACAGCCAATACTCATGACTAAATATATATGAGTAAGATAAATGATCTTCAATATACATATTCCATGCTGAACCAACACTCATCAATTGGTCCAGATTATTAACTCCAACACACATATTTAGTCAATGTTCAATCTATAGTAAGTTAGCAAATCTTCAAATATTAATGGACATGTTTCAATATTTTCTACCCTCTAACTTTTCAATCATATATGTGAATGAAAATCTGATGATGGAATATTCAAACCTCTTGTTGATGCTAATATTATTGTCATACCCATGTTGAACTTAAGTCACTCTGACCCCTCACATATAAGATATTAATTTATCCATTTCAATATACAGAAGAGACATGGACTGAATGCAGTCTAAATACATAATATGTAAATACAAGTATATTGTCTAAACTAACTTTAATGTTATTAGAAAGAATTTTAAGTCAGACTTTTACATGTCCTATATTTATTCATTTCATCTTATATAACTGATACACATAACTACATACATATGAATAAGATAAATATTTTCCAATATACATATTTCATTGCTGAATTAGCACTCAAAAGTTGGTCCATGTCATCATTTCCTACAGATATATATATATATTGTAACGGTCAAATATGTACATTTGCGCAACAAAACCTAGAACTCCGATAGATCATCCTAAGGCCAACCAGGTTTACGGTGGTGGAAGCCACGGCTCTGGTCTAACCTTAGTTCCTCTACCATTGCTCATAGACTTACAACCTTACAAATGACACAGTTGAGGTCACAGCAGCGTTTTAATCTCTAACGTGCCGGCAGTAGCTCAACAGTTGTACATAAGACGTGGAGCAATGGGTATTTGTATAGCACATCTATATAGGTATCATGTGGCACACTTATCATTATAAATTATATATAAAATTTCAATAACACTGTAAAATTAATTATTAATTATTAAATAAAATTGAGTCGGTGAGCAAGACTAAGACAAGAAACTATATTAAATTTTAAATCAATTTAATAATATTTAATGCTAACAATTATTTAAAATTATAATAAATAAACAAAGGTTTAATTTCACACGCAGGTGAATAAGGGATTTTACAGTTTAAAAGGGTTCACACGTAAGTGATGCTGTTTAGTAATAATTTTGGATGTACATGATTAACTGGTTTGGTTTACATATACACAGGTTATTTATTTAATAGTGAATTTAGCTTTCTCTACAATTAATAATGTTTTAGAGGTTTTGCATTTCCATTCTATATATATGTAGCCTTATGTCACACGCAGGTGATAATACGTAAATTACAATTGTTTATTTGGCTTATGCACGTATATTTCAATCACTCGCAGGTGATAAAATAATTTTACAGTGAATTTATACATGAGCTTAATATAAATTTTAATGCAGAACGATTTGAATTTGCTCATGGTTATTTATTTTCTATGCCAGGTTTATGCTATAAGGATTTAGATTTGCATATTAGTAAAAGTGATAATTAATTTAGTAAAGAACATACATTAACATAATTTACTTAGCGCGAATATTTCAATATATTCTCTACACAGTAAAATACTACTTAGATTGGATTCTATATCAGATCAATGCTGATTTACTTATTTAAGTGGCGGGTTGAACTGACTCACGGAAGTTATATTTCAGATACTAGTGCGTATAGAAAAGCATATAACTTTTAAGTCTTATTGCATCTCATATGTTCCTTACTCATGGGATTTTTACCAAGTAACAGTTCCCGAGGACTGATTCTCATTGCTGTAATGTAGGAGGCCATTTGGTTCGGCAGGTTGGGCAATTTATAAAATATGGGAGTCTTACGCTCTATTTGAGTCACATGCTCCTTTTATGGACGAGGAATGTGGAGACTTACGCTCTGGATTGAGTCTCATGCTCCATGATAAGATAAGCGAGATGGGCTGGCGTGTACCAGTCACCATCTAAAGTAATAATTGCCCGAACTAAGGTAATGATGCAGGGCGACGGTATGCAACCATTACAGAAATACAGCAAAAAGAATATACGCCGTAGCGTTTCGTAAGGAGACATATGCACCACTGACTAATAATCATATTTAAAATTACGACGCTAAAAATCAAGTTTCTTTCATGAAACTATCCCACATCAGTTCATATTATAGTACTTTGAAATAGTACAAATAAAGGGAATTTATGAATCCAATCTATAGAGTTAGCTATATAGGCTACGACTTATTTAGCTTAAGGAGGATTTACAGCATATGGGGAATTAAAATATAAACATATAAATTTATGCTGAAGTTATATCACTTTACCTAGATATTAATTTAAAATATCAATTTAAAAGGCAAATCTATTTTAAGGTGGTGATACGTTTGTAATAACCCTTAATTGTAGACATATTATCCTTTCCAAAACAGAGCTTTTTATTTCGTATATAATTATACGTCTTATATATATGCGCACTTACATATATATATATGCGAGCGAATTTTTATTTAACACTCGCGAATAGTTTAAATTAAGAATAAAGCTCGGTTTTGCAATTTTATAGCATAAACAATATAACGTAACTAAATAATAATAATATTGGCATAGATCATCTCAAGAAATGCAATTTTAAATTATAATAAATTTAAATAAGTGAAGTTTGATAATTGCTTATTTAAAAAGAGCAAGTAGTATAGAGTTCGCTAAAACATGTTTGATTCAGTCTTTTAATGCTATCTTAGAAATCAACGATTACGAATATTATGGTTAATTTATAACATACAAATTATTATAGAAATCTTAAATATTATTTAAATTATTATATAAATTAATTTCCACATTAAACAAATTGAAATAGATAGCATTTAATTATTTAATTTAAATCAATACGTAACCAAATCAAACTATATTTTGCGAGTAAACCAAAACATAAAATAATGCAATTTCATTAATAAAAGATGTGTGTGAATGCGCGTATTTTAGATCATAAAATAATAAAGCTTAATTCAACTAAAATATGTTAAATCATTTAACATTTTATCTCTCAGGTAAATTATTTCTATCAATAAATTAGTATCTTTATATCAGGACTTAAATTTATATCAGGAATCATAATCATTTTTATAATCAGGTTTAAATTATAATCATTATAATCATAATCAGTTTATAACTAGGTTTACACTCCTATCATATTTATAATCAGGCAAGACTCTAGGGTTTAATTACAGTTATTAATTATTATACTATTAGGTAAGTTTTAGATTAAAGTTATCAAATAAAATACATATTTTAATATGGCCATTAGTTTGAAGTTAAGCTAGCATTTACTGAGAATTGATCGAAGGTTTTAGATGAGAAGAATATTTACCATAGTTGAACTTGGTGTTTCTTTGTACTGCGGGTTTCCTTGGACAGCGAGCACGTTTTAGGTTTTCACGGTGATCTGCTCCTCTTCTTGGCTTAGATGGTTCTTTGCCTGTCAGAAGGCTAGGTTTGAAGCCTTTCTACCCCGACATTTTATTAATTTACTGTATTTTAATATTTCTTCGTTACTCTTTAGAAAATTTTTACTGAATGAATCTTTCAAAGATGGCTGCTACCTCTTTTATACCATTCTCCCCCCCCCCCTCTTTTTCATTACTGTATTTTCCGAGAATTGTTTTCTTGGGCTGTATTTTCCGAGAATTGTTTTCTTGGGATGTACGCCAGTGGTCAATCACCAGGGGATCCTATTGTTTTTAATTTTAAATAGGTCAAAAATTGCGATTCACAGGCTATAATCTATTCAGTTTTCCCCGTTTTATTCTATTTATACATTTTTAATTACTGTATTTTTGGTAAGGATTAACTATATTGGCGACAGTATGTCCAGAAAACAACTCTAAGATTTAGAAAAACATTTTATTATATATGTAACTTGACCGTTCTAATTTACCGATATATGCAGAATTATATAATTTTGAAAATGCATAATTTAATAAATATCTAAAATTATGGAAAAAGAAATGTTTTGTAATCTATTAACATTTATATTAAACAATTCAAAACAAAACAACGCTCTCCATATAGTAGTGCCATCTTGTGCTAACAAGAGCAATCAATGGATGCCAGAAGGCTTGTGCATAAAATCCCTATCTAGTGCCTACTCATCCAATATCCCCAGACTAGTTTCTGGCTTGTGGCCTTCGTCAGTGAGGAGCCTTGGATCTGAGAGCACTGCACCTAGATCTTAGGATCTAATGCAACCCTCCAGCACCCACCTTTTAACTCTATTTAACTACAAAACTATGAGAATGATGGGTGCTGGAGGGTTGCATTAGATCCTAAGATCTAGGTGCAGTGCTCTCAGATCCAAGGCTCCTCACTGACGAAGGCCACAAGCCAGAAACTAGTCTGGGGATATTGGATGAGTAGGCACTAGATAGGGATTTTATGCACAAGCCTTCTGGCATCCATTGATTGCTCTTGTTAGCACAAGATGGCACTACTATATGGAGAGTGTTGTTTTGTTTTGAATTGTTTAATAACAATTATTGTGCTAGTATGAGATAGTGATCATGTGATGTTAACATTTATATTCTAGCATATATGTAGTCTACAGTTACACATACAATTAGTTTTTCATCTAGCAATTATTAATAATCTATATATGTGCGCATTTTGACTAAAGGAGTAAATAAATGAATACTTTAGTACATATTAAACGATACACATACACACACATATGATAGATTTAATTAGATTCAATTTTAGATGGAATTTATTAGTATTATTATTATTAAATATACGAGGGTTGGTGGTATTTATATATAAATGAATACTGCTATATAGCATATATAGCAGGTGAAAGAGTCATGTTGAAAACTGACTGTTTCAATATATATATATTGTAACCGTAAAATCAGGCCGATTCGCTGCGGCACTATAAATTGTAACGGTAAATTTGTGTGGTCCCAACTACGTAACGTAAGTGCACTAAGAATTGTAACTTCTATCACTGATCAATTCCCACTGCACATTATCAGCTATTAAGAGCTGTATCCAAAAGCATATCATGCTATCTATTTTATGCACCAAAGACCACAATCAACATCTGGAGCAACTTACCACAGATCAAACCAATGATCTAACATAAACTTTTATGATTTAATTTGATCGCAGCCAGGGTGTACCGCGAAGACATATCATAGTAGTATGATAAAACACATTAAACAAATTATAAGTGCAATGTTATTATTTTCAAACCTTAATTTGCGATTTTTATTGTATGCGACCCAATGGCCGACCATGTACAAGATGGCATAATTTGTGAAACTACATAAGATTATGAAATTTTAAACCATCTATATGATTTCTAATACGAATGCTAGTCCAGGTAAAGCTTTGCAATAAATAAATATAAATACTTGGGTTCTTTTTATTTTTATAGTTTACTATATTACTGAGACTCTTATTATACTGACAAATGACAATTTAAAAACGTTAAGTAAATATATTCAATCTTGTCATTATTTGGTAAATCTGTTTACAAGTTTAATAATTAATTTGTATTGTATACTAGAATCAACTACGCAAAGCCAAAATGATGGAAAAGGTAAATGGGATTTTATTGTACCTTACACATCATAAACTACCAAAGACGAGAAGCATCTAAATGTTTTCTCAAAAATATTAATAAACTCTTATATCATGTTGACGATAGTATGTACTTCAATGTATGCTCTATTCCAAGATTTATGATTTCTGATTTCATAAATGAATGAATGACTGAATGACACATAGCAACGGCACAGTAAGTTTAATTAAAATCAACTTTTATTTACAAAATGATTAATAATAAGTAATTAATTCCCAACGTAATAATTAAATAAATAAATAAACAAATAAGATAAATAACTTAAAATTCCATCAACTTTCTTCAAGAACATGTTATAGGTACAGTTTTAAAATCTAATCATACCTTATATTTCAAATTTTTATGTAGTGAATGTATTGAGAAAATTATACTAAATTCAATATCAATTCATGAGATATTCAACGTCATTTCCAGATTCAATAAATCCCTACCGTAAACTTATAATAATATAATAAATAATATTATATCTGTAAGCTTTAGCTATAATGTAATCATTAAGTAAAATGGAAATTTAAACTTACATCCTGGTAAATAATAATTAACCAACAGTTAATTATTTTGAAGTAACTTGATTAGAATGTCCTGCTACCATTTGATGATTTAACTTATCAATTATACTGATAAATGAAAGAAGATGATTTAGCAGATCAACTAAAATCTTTTGCCCAACTTAGATCTATGAAGTAAACATATTCCTGTGGATGTATTCATCTACATGAAGGAATTAAATAACACTAAACGTTTTGTGGATTTATACCATCATAACGCAATAAGTACAAATACACCATTCTGCAGATTAACCACCAGCGCAGGAATGAGTATAAAATACCAAAATTGGCAATTAAATAATCTGCGGATTAACCACCAGCACAGATTAATGCCCTTTAACATTATAAAAAACAACATTACCATTTACTTCACATTAAAGTGCCAAATCATCATCCTCAGTTATTCTGACTATTCAGAAAACACTAACACTTTAGCAAATATGGGTTCTTGTATAATAAAATGCTAAGCTAATCAGGACGACTAATGTACTAACTTCTCTTACTTAAACTAAAACATGTGTAATATAATATAAGTAATAGTATTATATAGGAATACAAATCTGGAAAGATTAACAAAATACCTCATAAAGATTTATACATCTCATGAATACACTTAGTACTTTTCAAGCTGTTTCGCGAGCGCTATTCTCTTGAATAAATATTTTATTCAACCCTTATTGATTTAAACTTAATAAAATATACTTAGGAACTTCACATGCAAGTTCCGATAACGATAAAGTGTAAAGTAATGCATTATGCATCTAACATAAAATTTAACAGGTGTGTGTGTGATATAAATTAAATGTAAAGCATTTTACAGTTCAATACATGAATTATAACAGGTGTGTGTGTCACAACTTGGATTGTATAACGTTTTATAACTCCGAATATGATCCGTGGGATCCATGTACGTTATGTCGAACAATAAATCTATGAAGCAATAATTATAACTATAATTTAATCCCATACATGCAATTTTATCCGTTGTATTGGTTATTATAATCAATATTTGATGAACAATTTTACGTGGCTCCTAAGACATAAAAAAAAAACTATGAAACGCAGAATTTAAATGAAAATGTTTTTCATTAAGTTATTAATCTCTACATTTCTCTATTAAAATGTTCCAATTTTATTACATCCATGCGAATATTTATCCATCCACGCTTAAATATATGAATATTAATTATAGCACTTAATTCAATCATTCCAAATTGACGATAAAATTAGAAATAGCTTTGATTAATTATTTGAAGATTATTTATTATCCAAATGTTAAACAAATTAATTAGCAAATATATTACTGGCATTGTAGAATTAAATATCAATCAATACTATATTTTTATTAGAATTAGAAACGGAAATATTTAAAATATGTTGATAACTTTAACATTTTACTTTAATTTAGACTTCTTTTTATTTAAAAAGCAAATTTTCATATTCATAACTTCTGTAATTAAAATACTTTTAAATGTTTCCAAATTGTAAAATAATAAATATTTCAAAACATACCAAATTCTTGCAATCAATTCTTTTAAAATAGGAAGCTCCGACATTTCAAAATGTAATATTGGAAAATTCTTACTATTGGCGATTCGATCCACTTGGCCAGCCGACTTGAACAGACTTTTTTAATTTAGCAAGGCATCTTCTAATTAAATACCACTATGTTATTTACGTTTATAGCAAACTTTGTGGTAGTCCGATTACTTATTTTTTTTTACTTTAAAATAAGCTTGGCAAATTTACACTACTTGCCTTTACCATTTTCTTTTCATTCTCCCTCCAAAAGCAAACTATCAGACAATCGTCTCTTAAATTCGCGCTCTTTTCTTTTTACATTGAGACGCCTACGCAATTACTGTATTTATTTTTAATAATTAATTTTAATTGAATAAATGGTTTTTTGTAAATTTAATAAAATAATAATTTTAAGATCACTTTAAACAAATAAAACAAAATATTGTTTTTAATACTATTATACCAAATTTTAATGTGTTGTCAAATTTTTAAAAGTTAAGCGTTTTGATATGCGTTAGCATATGGGAATAAGCAAATTTAAATTCATTAAAATAATATAAGAGAGTAATCTGTTCAAATGCAACTCAAGCCAATCAAATCACCAAAAGAAGAAAGAGAAATTTTAATATCAGTTACATCAATAATAATTATATTTTATACCAAAATATATGGTTACAGTTTACACCCCCCTACGGAAAAAATTTATCTTTCTTTAGAATACCATTTCATCAAATTCTACTAATGTACATCATAAGTTACTATTTAAATTATCCTATCTATAATTTATCATCAATCTGAATATGGTATAACATTTATACGATATAAATCCCCCTAATTTATTGAAGGTACAGGTTTCAAACTACGTGCATTGTAGGTGCCTCGGATTCCTTCAGGGGTTGAGAGCATAAATGCGTTCTCTCCCACCTGGCTTTCAATCATGAAAGGTCCATTATACAAGCTTAAAAATTTTCTAAATTCGTTTTTCTTTAAGTTGCTAACATGAGGAACTTTTCCATGAGGCCCCCTCTAGTTTAATGTACTACTTTTAACATTTGTCTTAATATCCTTTGTGTGAGGTGGTTTAATTCCACTAACAGAAGGTTGATTTCTATCTTGGGTCTTATTAATTGGACTAGGTTGACCATTAACTCTATGATAAAATTTTGGTCGTTTATAACTACGACTCCTACTCTCGTATCTTTTATCACGATAAGGACTTCTGATTGGAGCAACATTGACATTAGAAATGGAACAGTTATGAGAAGCTCTAGCCTCCTTTCCACCTCTATATCTGTTGTCCAGATCACATTCACTTGTCTCAAGTGCATCTAAGATCTCTGACACTTCATCAATTGTGTACTTATCTGCAGCAATCAAAACTTGTTCAATTTGTCGAGGCAAGTTATGTCTTAAGATCCTGACTATTTGATGCTCAGATAATGGGAAAGCAGTTAAAGTTTTAAGTTTGACCGCCTGTCCACGAAAAAATTGAGTATAGCTACCTTTATTAGCATTATACTTTTCTCGAGTGATTTGATAACGCATGTTATCCTGTCGATCCTCACCCCAGAAACTTGACATTATTAAATGTTTAAAATCTCCATATGTTTGAGGACAATCAAACAAAGACTGCCACCAATCTTTTGCAGCAGCATAAAGATGGTTGCTGGAGATAGCCAGTTTTTCTCTTTCTGAAAATGCACATAAAGTAAACAATTCTTCCAAATTTTGAAGAAATTCCAAAGGGTTTTCCAAATACTCCCCTTTAAATGGCTTAATCTTTAGAAATTTAAGAGCTGTAGATCCACCCATAGACATATCTGTGTTCTTGACATCATTGGCTACAGATTCAATTCCTAATGGTTTTTGGAAAATGGGAGTTGTGCGGATACCAGTAAAATTACCGTCTGATACAACTACTTTTTTAACAGAGGTCTCTGTCCCATCCACATGATACTTATTGTTTTGACCAATGAAATCATCATTTTTTTCTGGGCCCTTTGAATTTCTAACATTTTTAGCTGAAGATTTTCAATCTTTGCCTCTAGTTTCTGTCCTTCTTTAAACTCATTTGACTCATTTGGCCACTCTTGACATTTATCCCTCATTTCCTTCCACTCCTTTTGTATCATTTCTAAATCTCCACTAAATTTAGCATTAGTCTTTTTTAATTCTTTATTTTCTACTTTAGACCTATTAATCGTTTCCTCCAAAACCTTTTTAATGCTATCCCATTCTTCTCTGCTCTCTGTTACAGATTCACTCATGGATTTAAATATGCCTTGTTCAAAAGCTGAATGACTCTCATTCATATTCTGAAATTTAAATTCCATTTCAGTTTTAATTTTATCAATAGATTCAGCAGATTTAGACTCTACTCCTTGAACTTTATAGTTCATTTCACTAACTATTTGTGCCAACTGACTCTTTGAGTCTCCCATTGCCACATCAAGCACCTTCAGTTTAGCGTCCACATTCTCCTCGTGGGTTATAAACTTATTTCCAATTTCTTCGATCTGAACTTCTAAGTGCTTTTTATAATCGGAGAAATTAGCTTTAATTTCTTCTAATTTGATATCGGATTCCCCTTTAGCTGCCTTACAACTATTCTCTAAGGATTTAAATTTTTGGTTAAATTCCTTTACTGTTTTTACTCTAGCAGCTTCTATTTTTTTTTTCACAAATTCCTGAACTTCAGCCATTTTATTCTCAAAACTATCTAACTTTTCAGACTGTTCATTTAATTTTTCAGTCATCTCCTTTTGAGAAATAGACTGTTCATTTAATTTTTCAGTCATCTCCTTTTGAGAAATAGACTGTTCATGCAATTTTTCATTCATCTCCTTTTGAGAAATAGACTGTTCATGCAATTTTTCATTCATCTCCTTTTGAGAAATAGACTGTTCATGCAATTTTTCATTCATCTCCTTTTGAGAAATAGACTGTTCATGCAATTTTTCATTCATCTCCTTTTGAGAAATAGACTGTTCATGCAATTTTTCAGACTGTTCATTTAATTTTTCAGTCATCTCCTTTTGAGACTCTAACATCTCTTTTTGGGAAAGAGATTGTTCATTCATTCCAATCTCTATGCGTTGAAGCATCAACATAAACCGTTGTTGGAAATCAAGATCAGAAACTTCTTGGGTTCCCTCAGGATAATTAAGTTCTTCAGAATCACTCATTTTGAGTATTTTATAACAACTATTTCAATATTTTGTGAAACCAAAATTTTTTTTACTTTCCTAAAATATGTGTTTTACTAATAATCATCAATTAAAATCTTGTTCAAGCCGACCAACCACTAAATCCTCACCACCAATAATCTATCCCAGATGGTATATATTACATTCACTAAAATAATCTGAACCCCCACTTCAAATATTTGCAGTATTACAACAACTACTTGATAAACCCTTGATAATTTCAACTTCTCCCAATTCAATCATAAATATTGGTATATCTTGGAATACGATTGCTATTGTCATCAGAAATCTATATAATTAACTTGGAGAAATATATAGCAATAAAACATACAATATTTTATCACCATGATAGAGCATTTGTCACATGATAATATTCTTGTAATATGGTAAATTAAAATTGTAATCAACAATCATTAATTAATGCAGTTCACACATTACCATTTTGTACTCTGTAACAATCAATTAATCAAGTCGCCTGTTGATAAAGTGCTAAAAACTGTAATTGCACACTTATAATGACTATATAACCTCAACATATCGGGCCGATCATGTTGTGGCGCCAAAATTGTAAGCGCCAGCTTATCGAGCCGACCACGTTGCGCGCCAAAATTGTAACCGTCACTTGCCCTCAACTATTCATGCCGAACTCGCTGCGGCACTCATAAATTGTAACCATTCGATTGTGTGGTCCCAATTACGTAACGTAAGTGCACTAAGAATCTTAACTTCTATCACTGATCAACTCCCGCTGCACATTATCAGCTATTAAGAGCTGTATCCAAAAGCATATCATGCTATCTATTTTATGCACCAAAGACCACAATCAACATCTGGAGCAACTTACCACAGATCAAACCAATGATCTAACATAAACTTTTATGATTTAATTTGATCGCAGCCAGGGTGTACCGCGAAGACATATCATAGTAGTATGATAAAACACATTAAACAAATTATAAGTGCAATGTTATTATTTTCAAACCTTAATTTGCGATTTTTATTGTATGCGACCCAATGGCCGACCATGTACAAGATGGCATAATTTGTGGAACTACATAAGATTATGAAATTTTAAACCATCTATATGATTTTTAATACGAATGCTAGTCCAGGTAAAGCTTTGCAATAAATAAATATAAATACTTGGGTTCTTTTTTTATAGTTTACTATATTACTGAGACTCTTATTATACTGACAAATGACAATTTAAAAACGTTAAGTAAATATATTCAATCTTATCATTATTTGGTAAATCTGTTTACAAGTTTAATAATTAATTTGTATTGTATACTAGAATCAACTACGCAAAGCCAAAATGATGGAAAAGGTAAATGGGATTTTATTGTACCTTACACATCATAAACTACCAAAGACGAGAAGCATCTAAATGTTTTCTCAAAATATTTATAAACTCTTATATCATGTTGACGATAGTATGTACTTCAATGTATGCTCTATTCCAAGGTTTATGATTTCTGATTTTATAAATGAATGAATGACTGAATGACACATAGCAACGGCACATTAAGTTTAATTAAAATCAACTTTTATTTACAAAATGATTAATAATAAGTAATTAATTCCCAACGTAATAATTAAATAAATAAATAAACAAATAAGATAAATAACTTAAAATTCCATCAACTTTCTTCAAGAACATGTTATAGGTACAGTTTTAAAATCTAATCATACCTTATATTTCAAATTTTTATGTAGTGAATGTATTGAGAAAATTATACTAAATTCAATATCAATTCATGAGATATTCAACGTCATTTCCAGATTCAATAAATCCCTACCGTAAACTTATAATAATATAATAAATAATATTATATCTGTAAGCTTTAGCTATAATGTAATCATTAAGTAAAATGAAAATTTAAACTTACATCCCGGTAAATAATAATTAACCAACAGTTAATTATTTTGAAGTAACTTGATTAGAATGTCCTGCTACCATTTGATGATTTAACTTATCAATTATACTGATAAATGAAAGAAGATGATTTAGCAGATCAACTAAAATCTTTTGCCCAACTTAGATCTATGAAGTAAACATATTCCTGTGGATGTATTCATCTACACGAAGGAATTAAATAACATAAACTTTTTTTTATACCATCATAACGCAATAAGTACAAATACACCATTCTGCGGATTAACCACCAGCGCAGGAATGAGTATAAAATACCAAAATTGGCAATTAAATAATCTGCGGATTAACCACCAGCACAGATTAATGCCCTTTAACATTATAAAAAACAACATTACCATTTACTTCACATTAAAGTGCCAAATCATCATCCTCAGTTATTCTGACTATTCAGAAAACACTAACACTTTAGCAAATATGGGTTCTTGTATAATAAAATGCTAAGCTAATCAGGACGACTAATGTACTAACTTCTCTTACTTAAACTAAAACATGTGTAATATAATATAAGTAATAGTATTATATAGGAATACAAATCTGGAAAGATTAACAAAATACCTCATAAAGATTTATACATCTCATGAATACACTTAGTACTTTTCAAGCTGTTTCAGAGCGCTATTCTCTTGAATAAATATTTTATTCAACCCTTATTGATTTAAACTTAATAAAATATACTTAGGAACTTCACATGCAAGTTCCGATAACGATAAATGTAAAGTAATGCATTATGCATCTAACATAAAATTTAACAGGTGTGTGTGTGATATAAATTAAATGTAAAGCATTTTACAGTTCAATACATGAATTATAACAGGTGTGTGTGTCACAACTTGGATTGTATAACGTTTTATAACTCCAAATATGATCCGTGGGATCCATGTACGTTATGTCGAACAATAAATCTATGAAGCAATAATTATAACTATAATTTAATCCCATACATGCAATTTTATCCGTTGTATTGGTTATTATAATCAATATTTGATGAACAATTTTACGTGGCTCCTAAGACATAAAAAAAAAAATATGAAACGCAGAATTTAAATGAAAATGTTTTTCATTAAGTTATTAATCTCTACATTTCTCTATTAAAATGTTCCAATTTTATTACATCCATGCGAATATTTATCCATCCACGCTTAAATATAGGAATATTAATTATAGCACTTAATTCAATCATTCCAAATTGACGATAAAATTAGAAATAGCTTTGATTAATTATTTGAAGATTATTTATTATCCAAATGTTAAACAAATTAATTAGCAAATATATTACTGGCATTGTAGAATTAAATATCAATCAATACTATATTTTTATTAGAATTAGAAACGGAAATATTTAAAATATGTTGATAACTTTAACGTTTTACTTTAATTTAGACTTCTTTTTATTTAAAAAGCAAATTTTCATATTCATAACTTCTGTAATTAAAATACTTTTAAATGTTTCCAAATTGTAAAATAATAAATATTTCAAAACATACCAAATTCTTGCAATCAATTCTTTTAAAATAGGAAGCTCCGACATTTCAAAATGTAATATTGGAAAATTCTTACTATTGGCGATTCGATCCACTTGGCCAGCCGACTTGAACAGACTTTTTTAATTTAGCAAGGCATCTTCTAATTAAATACCACTATGTTATTTACGTTTATAGCAAACTTTGTGGTAGTCCGATTACTTATTTTTTACTTTAAAATAAGCTTGGCAAATTTACACTACTTGCCTTTACCATTTTCTTTTCATTCTCCCTCCAAAAGCAAACTATCAGACAATCGTCTCTTAAATTCGCGCTCTTTTCTTTTTACATTGAGACGCCTACGCAATTACTGTATTTATTTTTAATAATTAATTTTAATTGAATAAATGGTTTTTTGTAAATTTAATAAAATAATAATTTTAAGATCACTTTAAACAAATAAAACAAAATATTGTTTTTAATACTATTATACCAAATTTTAATGTGTTGTCAAATTTTTAAAAGTTAAGCGTTTTGATATGCGTTAGCATATGGGAATAAGCAAATTTAAATTCATTAAATAATATAAGAGAGTAATCTGTTCAAATGCAACTCAAGCCAATCAAATCACCAAAAGAAGAAAGAGAAATTTTAATATCAGTTACATCAATAATAATTATATTTTATACCAAAATATATGGTTACAATTTATATATATATATATATATATATATTGTACCATTTATTTATATACAGTACAAATATATTGGCATTTGGTAAAAGCTGAAAAAAATAAAAGTAAATTTAGATTTTTTTTAGTATAATTTATTTTTTTTAAATAAATGTACAATGAAAGTTAAAATTGCCTTTCCTATTTTTTTTGTGTAATTAGAAATAAAAGTAGAATTGGAGAGAACAAAAGAATTCCAAAAGTCAAAAGATAAGCTAAAAGAAAAATATTTTAGCTAATTAAATATGGTCGAAAGATTTGCTAAAAAAAGAGAACTTTGTAATTGAAAAATGAATAAAGACTGTACAAGATTATGAGCCATAAACACCATGATAATAGCATGCACAGAAGTCTGAAAACTGGGCCTCTAGTATAAAAAGGCAGAGACTAGTTTGAAGAATGTCTTATTTGTCTGTTTTTTTTCTTTGGCTGGTTTTGGATTATTCAATCCAAGACCACTTCATGATGAAATAATCCTTCATGTGGGAGTAGACTGGAGTTTTAGCTGACATCATTACAGAAGATGGACAACAGAAAAGCTTTTGCGACTAGCATTCACAATAGACTACAAGATTAAATTATAACCAACCTATGGTCGAGCTCATTCTAACCCAAAAAAACTATGCATAGTTATCTACTACCTTCTAATTAAATTTACCGGTAAGATATGACTCTCATTATTCCTGATTGTGACAAATTTAAGCGTTTGCAAACAACTCGTAAAAATATACATATATTAGAAGTCTGATAGAGATTTTAATGTTTCTGCTCTAGAGACTTTTATTTATCCAAGAACTTTTTTTAATTGTGAAATTGTTTTTTATTAATTGATTCATATCTGAATTAATGTGTGTTACCTCCAATTTATTTAATTCATAATTTATCTTTAAATATTTTAGTTAGTTAAAATAAAAGAGATTTTACTTTTCTCAACTTTTTTTTTCTTAGTGTGTTATTAATAATAGTTATTAATATTTATTATTATCTTAGTAAGATTTAAAACCGTAATTTACCTTTGCCAATATGTTATAAGTTCCAGAAAAAAATAATATGTAAAAGATATTTCTAGTTTACGGTAGAATTACTGATTCTTAAAATCTACTACTGATAATTTTAAAAATATATATATTTGTTTTTATTTACAACTTGTGAGACATGCTGCCAACAGATTTCAGCAGTTTGTTATGGATCCTGGCACCCAGATCAAATAAATTAAAAGCTGACTTTGTCAATAGCACAATTAATAACAATTGTAGGCCGAGTTGATCAGGAAATATAGTTATGTTTTTAGAAATAGAAATACAACTTTCTTTCTTTTGGCATAACTTGATCAACTCACACATTTTATATGTGTGACAGAGGCCTAGCAAGATGGAACATGTTGCAATATAGTAATTTTGCAGTTTATATTAAGATAAAAAATCTTGAAACTCTAATGGATATGTTTAAATCTTTTCTATCCTCCAGCTTTTCAGCCATTCATGTCATTAAAAACCTGATGATAGATCACTCAAAGTCCCTTTTGATAACAATATTATTATCATACCCATGTTGGTTTTAAATCACTCTGCTTCCTTGTGTATGACAATAACATTGACATCAAATATTGTGCATTACCTAATCAGATTTTCAATGATATGGATGACTGAAAAGTTAGATGATGAGAAATATTGTATCATGTGCATTAAAGTTTGAAGATTTCCTATCTTAATATAAATTGAACACTGATATTATATATATAAGACATATTTTGTGGGTTCATCCATGTTAAAAATTATATATATATATATATATATATATATATATATATATATATATATATATATATATATATATATATATATATATATATATATATATGGGAAGATGATGATCTGGACCAGTGATGAGTGCTGGTTCAGCACTAAATGCAGAGACCATTTATCTCATTCACATACCCATGGTCATGTACCTCAGTTCTAACAGATGAAATTGATAGATGTAGGAAGCATAAAATTTGAGTTCAAAAATCTTTTTAATTACATTAAGTACAGTATAGACAATTATTTAAATATTATATATTCAACTTGTATTCTGCCTGTCTCTTTTCTGTAAAAAAAATGGGCATATTATGGTGTTTTGCATGAGGGATCATAGTGACTTAAGGTCAACATAGGTATGATAATAGTATTAGCATTAACAAGTGCTTTAATTTTTCCATTTTCAGATTTTCAATAATATGGATGACTGAAAAGTTGGAAAAGATTGAAGCTTGTCCATTAAAGTTTGAGATTCACTATCTTAATATAAAGAAAAAACTGACTTATATATATTGTAACGGTATATAATATGCCATTATATTATTTTAAATTAAAATAAAAAGATTATAAATAAAAATTGATTATTAAAAAAAAAAAACTTAACTCAAAAACTGAAAATTAAAAGTTTGTTTAACGTATATAATATATCACACAGATGGAATGAAAACTTTAAAAGTATTAATTTCTTTTTAATAAAAAAAAAAGGTATTTGAACAAACTTTTTTATAAAAAAAAGTACAAGATCTAAAGATAAAATATTTTTGTTAAAAGATTCCTATGTAATCTCAGTAAATGGAAATGATTGTTTTATAAATTAAATGAAAAGCAAACTAGCCCTTGGGGCTCATATAAAAAAGTCAGATGAAAGATATAAATAAAAGAACAAAAAAAAGATTAGATGTCCAATAGAAGCAGCAAACAAATGCTCGGACCATAATGAAAATGATTGGAACAGGAAACTATGTTCAATGAATCTGGAGGATTACTATAAAAAGAAAAATATCCAAATTAAGAACAGTTCCAGCTTGATTTTTTTTTTGAGAGGTGTGATAAGGCACACTTGTCACCCTCTCTCTTATTTAAAAAAATGGCACTCACTTATTTAAAAGAAACCCCAAATTATATGGGTACTGCAATTAAATAGTACCAGGATTGAACCAGCTAAGGCAGCCTCCGGATTGAAAACTATGATATGAACAACAGACCGGTCTTTCATGAAAGTCTTCGCAGGAATTGGCAGCAGGAACCAGGAGCTCTTCTACTGTAAGATATAAATGGAAAATTTTTTAAAAAAAGTAATTAAGAACTTTCAAGATTTGACAAGCTACACCTAATTTTTTTTTAAATGAACTTTAATTTGACTTTTCAAAGCAATTATTAATGTTTAACTTTTATACATTTGAGTTTGCTAAAAATCATTTCCATTTTTTTTGTTCCTTTAAGTTTTTATTATGATTTTTATTTTTTCATTAAACTCCACTTAATAAATGCTAAATTTAAGTCAGGCATGAATGGCTGCATAGATTTGTAAAATTATATTAGTTTAATTAAGGGAGGGTAAATCTTAGGTTATTAGTTTCGTAGTTAAATTGGGTCAATGAATTGGATATATTAGTGTAATTAGTAAATGTAGCATGAGATCTGCTATGTGAAGGATTACCTTATATGCTTCACTCATGGGAAATAAGCCTTTTTATTGACCATTGAAGACAGATGGTATTCCCTGCTCCTTGGATCAACCTTTTGCCTATGGAATGGGATAGTAAGATGGAAAATGCAGTCCCTTCCTATGGAGGTTTTTTTATTGTTCTTCTCACCAGACAGATGTAGTATTCCTGTACTGGATGAGAGTCAATGTCTTCTATAACCATGCTGTTCAGATGTACATTCCTGACAGTATGGTATTTGTGCTGTCGTATTCATGCTGCATTGAATATATAGATGTATCAGATGGATTGACGTTGGTTTGACTGTGAACTTTTGGCCTAAGTTTAAATAAGGGACAGAATATTTTCTTTTCAAATGCAATCTATGTAGTTTATTCATACTTGACACTCTTAAAAATATTATCAAATTCATATGTGCTGATTGTTTAAAATAAAAAATTTAAATTTAAAAATTAATAATCAACTTAAAATCTAAAATTTTATTCCTCAATTTTATTTATATGTGCGTTAATAAATGTTTTGTGTGTTAATTACTGGTGGTGGTTTATTTTATTGTTTTAAATATTAATATATTTTGAGAATATAAATCTTTATTAAAACTTATAAAAATGTTTTTAAATCTCTGCATCTCTATGAGCTAGTAACTAGGGCTGATGGTCGGAATAAAATATATAAAAAAATTTTTTTAAGTTATGTATCTGCCTACTATATAAATTTTCCAGGTTCCAAATGCCTGGTGGCGCCCTGTATAGCAGATACAGTAAGACTAAAATATACGACCATCATAATTTGTGAAAAACATGGGGCATTACACTTTAACCATGAGCACCCTGAGAATTTTAAAAATAAATCATGCCAGTAACATTTTTTTCTGAAATAAATATATATTTTTGTATTAATGTAAAGTTATAATTTGAATTTTGTTTTAAAAGTACTGCCAGCATGAAAAATTGTGCATATGTAGAGATAAATGCGAGGTATAAAATGTAATAATTAATATAAATCTTTTTTTTTTTAAAAAAAAATAGTCTTATTTAAAATCCAACCATTTAACTTGCCTAAGTAATAGTTAAAAGTAGAAGAAAATAAACTTGGAATGGAGGGGGCAGAAATTTAGCTGGTAGTAACGAAACAACAGTCAACAATTTTTTTTTATCATTATATTCATTTTTGTAATTACTAACCAAAGTTTTGGTCCTTTTTTAAAAAAGAAAAAGTTTAGTATATAATTAATTTGTGTAACGTAATTACTAACACTAAGTAAATTCTTTTTTTTTTTAATGTTTTTGTTTTTTGAGGAAGTTTACTGATATGTATCAGTATATAATGAAACGTTACATTATTTTAAATTAAAATAAAAAGATTACAAATAAAAATTGATTATTAAAAAGAAAAAAACTTAACTCAAAAACTGAAAATTAAAAGTTTGTTTAATGTATATAATATATTGCACAGATGGAATAAAAACTTTAAAAGTATTATTATCTTTTTAAAATAAAAAAAAGGATTTGAATGTACTATTTATAAAAAAAAGTACAAGATCTAAAGATAAAATATTTTGTTAAAAGATTCCTATGTAATCTCAGTAAATGGAAATGATTGTTTTATAAATTAAACAAAAAGCAAACTAGCCCTTGGGGCTCTTATATAAAAAAGTCAGATGAAAGATATAGATAAGAGAACAAAAAAAGATTAGATGTCCAATAGAAGCAGCAAACAAATGCTCTGACCATAATGAAAATGATTGGAACAGGAAACTATGTCCAATGAATCTGGAGGATTACTATAAAAAATATCCAAATTAAGAACAGTTCCAGCTTGATTTTTTTTGAGAGGCATGATAAGATGCACTTGTCACACTCTCTCACTTATTTAAAAATGAAATGACTGTTGAATTATGAATGGTACTGTTGCAGACCCTGAATCATATGGGTACTGCAATTAAATAGTACCAGGATTGAACCAGCTAAGGCAGCCTCCGGATTGAAAACTACGGTATGAACAACAGACCGGTTTTCCATGAAAGTCTTTATGGGAATTGGTAGCAGGAACCGGGAGCTCTTCTACTGTAAAATATAAATGGAAAAATTTTTTTAAAAAAGTAATTAAGAACTTTCAAGATTTGACAAGCTAAACCTAATTTTTTTTTAAATGAACTTTAATCTGACTTTTCAAATCAATTATTAATGTTTAATTTTTATACATTTGAGTTTGCTAAAAATCATTTCCATTTATTTTTTTTTGTTCCTTTAAGTTTTATTATGATTTTTGTTTTTTCATTAAACTAAACTTAATAAATGCTAAATTTAAGTTGGGCATGAATGGCTGCATAGATTTGTAAAGTTATATTAGTTTAATTAAGGGAGGGTAAATCTTAGGTTATTTGTTTCGTAGTTAAATTGGGTCAATGGATTGGATATATTGGTGTAATTAGTAAATGTAGCATGAGATCTGCTATGTGCAGGATCACCTTATACACTGCACTCAGGTGAAATAAGCCTTTCTTATTGACCATCGGAGACAGATGGTATTCCCTGCTCCTTGGATCACCCTTTTTAGCCTATGGAATGGGATAGTAAGACGAAAAATGCAGTCCCTTCCTATGGAGTTTTTTTTTATTGTTCTTCTCACCAGACAGATGTAGTATTCCTGTGCTGGCTGAGAGTTAATGTCTTCTATAACCATGCTGTTCAGATGTACATTCCAGACAGTATTTGTGCTGTTGTATTCATGCTGCATTGAATACATCGATGTATCAGATGGATTGACATTGGTTTGACTGTGAACTTTTGGCCTAAGGTTAAATAAGGGACAGAATATTTTCTTTTCAAATGCAATCTATGTAGTTTATTCATACCCGACACTCTTAAAAATATTATCAAATTCATCTGTGCTGATTGTTTAAAATAAAAAATTTAAATTTAAAAATTAATAACCAACCTAAAATAATAAATTTTATTCCTCAATTTTATTTATATGTGCGTTAATAAATGTTTGTGTGTTAATTACTGGCAGTGGCTTACTTCATTTTTTATATATTAATATATATCTTTTAAACAAGTTTATATTAAATCTCTTTGTCTCTATGAGCTAGTAACTAGGGCTGATGGTCAGAATAAAATATAAATATTTTTTTTTCTTAACTTACATATCTGCCTACAATATAAACTTTCCAGGTTCCAAATGCCTGGTGGCGCCCTGTACAGTGGATACGGTAAGACTAAAATGTCCGACCATATATATATATATATGGGGGGATATGATGATCTGGACCAACTGGTGAGTGCTGGTTCAGCATAAAATACATATAGTGGTGATCAATTATCTTATTTACATAGATGTGGTCATGAGTATTGGTTGAATAAACTGAAATAGTTAGATGCAGAGAGCTTGAAAGTCTTAGTTTTTATATATATATATATATATATATATATATATATATATATATATATATATATATATATATATATATATATATATATATATATATATATATATATATATATATATATATTATATATATAAGTCTACTAATATTATTTATTTGGCTTAAACAAATAATAAAGATACAATGACCCTATATTATTATATAAATTTATATACATTGTTAATTAAACATGCTTATTGTAAACATACAAACCTCTCAAGAAATATTTGAACTTCCATAAACTCATACCCATGCCAGTTTTAATTTTTTTTCTACTTACCCCTCTCAACTTTTATATGGCATTTATATTATTTATCACAGACTACTACTTAACATTAATTCAAGTGCCCATCTCATCTTTCTTTTCAAATGACCCTGTTTTTCTATTTCATAACACATATCCTAATCACTTTATATATAGAATTCAAGCATATACATATTACAAGAAATATTAATGCATTCCAATAAAATTATAATGTAATAAAAAAAAATTTATTTATATATGCATTAAAATTTAACCACTTTTTATATTTAATTTTTTTAAAGTGTACTCTTATATGCATATCTTATCAAACCAATTATTAGAAAAATATTTTTGGCCTGAATTCTCATGTAAAATAGATTTAATCATACAACACCTGAAGTATAACTAATTGCCGAAACTTTCAGAGAGTTATATATATAAAGTACATAAAAATGGAGATAATTGAACCTGAAAATATGTTATATTTCTCTATTACCTCCATAATCTCAAACTATAGACGTTACCACTCAATTTTAAATGAAAAATCATTTGTTTATAGCCTTTATTTGGGTGCCATCTTTTTATTTGTGTAAAGAAAAAAATGTGGAATGAAACAGTTTCATTGCCAATATTTTTGCAATTCCCAAGATGTGGCATTTTCTTCACTCTAATTTAATGTTTTCTTAAAATAAACATGTAACTGCTAAATGCTACTGTGATGGTTTGAAATTAAAAAGGATATAAAATGGCATTGACAACTTGAATTTTATAATCTAATAATTGTTTTGCTGACAAAATTTGCCTAATTCACAAAAACAAAATAAAAATAATTATTTTAGAATAAGTAAAGTATTTGTACAATGAATAAGCATATAAAAAATAACTAATTTTTAACTAATATAAAAAATAAATAAATTAAAATACAATAAATAGATTACACTGACTTATTAAACTTAAAATATTTTTTGTTCAAATTTTAAAAGGTACTAGTCAATAAAATATTTAAAATTATTTCAAATTCACAACTAAACCAGACTAGCCTAAGAAAATAAACTCTAAAACACAATCTATAACTTCACTGCTATAAGCAGTCAAGTGGAAAGGACAAATAATAATAAATTTATACTAAATATTACTCACAATTCCATTTATATCCCACACACCCTTAACAGTAAAACAACTTTTAAATAAGTTAATTGCTTCAGAATCATACATTTTAATAATAATACAAAAAGAAATAATCTTTATTACTAAAAATGTATGAATCTCAGCAATGAACATATTTAAAAGTTATTTTAATATTAAAGTTATTTGGAATGTAAGGGGAAATGTGGGAATTTTTAGTATAAACTTGTGTATTTTATATGTCTTTCCAATTGAGAGGTCTGTTTATAGCAATGAAACCATTGGTTGTGTTTTAGAGTTTATTTTCTTTGGCTAGTCTGGTTTAGTTGTGAATTTTGGGTAATTTTAATGATATGCATATCATAACCTTTCCATCAACCAGTGTTAGCCACTACCTGTTCATTTTCAATACTGACTATTTATATTTTATAACATGTCTTACATTTTGGGTTTGAGTCATATCACTACCATATCATCATTTGCAATATAATATTTTATTATTCTGAAATTATTTTATGAATAGTAAGAATAAATAATTCCAGTTAGAATTTGATACTGAGTTTTAAATTTTCAAAGATTCTTATTTAGCCACATGAGATACAGTCATAATGCATTAAATAAGACAAGAATTTTGTTCAGACTCATAAATCATATTAAATATTCTTATAAATTAGAATAAAATAATATTATCCAAAATTTAAAATATTAATGCAACTTTGACAATACACTGCCTGTAATCTCAAGTAAGTGATTTTTATATATTATTTACTCTTATAATACAAATATTATAGTATTTTTGTGTGTTTGGTTTTCTGATTATAAAGATGATGATAATTAAAATATATCAAAAAGTTAAAAATAAAATAAAGACTGTATTAATAATTTAAAAGATAAAAATATAAATGTTTTATACTTTAATGTAGTCACAACAAAATAATAATTATAATTTTTTAATAATTAATTTAAACTCATAAAAGAAATATAATTATCATTTATGAATAAATAAAGCTCTTCCTTTTCTATGTAGTCTTTCTAGCTTTCTAAGTAGAAACATCCATGTAAGTTCATTTCATCAGTAAATATGTTGCCAACAAAGAAACACCACTAAAATGGGGAAGATATATAAATTTTCTCAACCTATGCAAAATAGTTAGTTATACAAAGAATGTTTTATCAGTATTTAAATGTCCAAAATTCATGTTATAAACACTAACACCATTACCCTTTCCAAAACTACTGTTATGAGATCAAGAGCAAATATAAAACATGTTACATTACACATGCCTTCAACATTTATTCTACATACTAATCAAGTCCATAATTAGTACCATATCACTAATATTAAAGACTTAACAAGAATAAAATATCATAAGAACTTGTCCAACACGATATTTATGTTATTATTACATTAAAAATATTAAAGACAAAACTCAAAATAACATATAAAAATAGTTTAAGCATATATTGTATGCATAATAAAACAAATAGGCGTAACAATAATAGTTTAACAATTTAGACATTTCTGTTTAAAACGATTTTATAAACTCAAATAAGAAGTTTATATAGCTTGTACAATTGACAAATTAAGAAAAAGTATTTCCAACTTGAACGTTTTCTTAATCCCAAATAAATGAAAAGCAGGTATTATTTAATTCTGTCATTTTCCCCCAAATCCATTTTTTTTAAAAAAAGGATACTTTTGTTTGATATAATTCAGTACTTATTTATTTTAGTTACATTTTATTTCACTTTTATAAATATGTTATGTTAAGTCTTGCTATAGTCATTTTTGTTATTTTAAACTTTTTACGTTTCCCTCCAACTTCATGATATAATTCCATTCATGATCCTAATAATACCTAATAGATTTTCTAAATACATTTTTCCTACTAATTATTATCTCATTTTTATATTTTTGTCATGAAACTTTGTTGTTCTCGACTGATGGTGATATTATACTTATATAATTTATTGTTCATCTAATTTTTCACTTCATTGTTACCTGCTGCAAAAGTAAAAAAAAAAAAACGTTTACAAAGCAAATTTTAAATATCTATTGCTAGGTAAATGCCTTTACAGCAACGTCTCATTAATGAACAATGAAAAATAAGACTAGTGGCAAGACTTTCCAATTGCCAACTATCTGAAAAAAGTATTTCTCAGTAGGAATCGAATATGTAGATTTGTGAAACAGATGTAATATCGTTTGACACAAAATTATATATGTATATGTGTTTGCATGTGTGTGTTACTAAGTTTGAATGCAGTCAAAAATGGTTTTATTTATATTTACTGTAAGCAAAACTGTCACCGTTTTTTATTCGTGTTTTAAGTAATTTTTAAATCGCTAAATTATTTAATTTTGGCATTATCCACTCAGTAAATGAAATATAGTATCTCTCTTTTTATTATAAATTGCTAACAAAAAATAAAGAATAGAATATATTTTTAAAAATAATTTGCTTATTAAATCTTCAAGCCTCAATCTTTTGCAAAATATAGTTGAATAACTGACAAAATTAATACTTTTTAAAAAATGTATACTTATGGTATGCAATTTATAAAATGTATGTACTTTAGAAAATTAGATTTTATAATCTATTTTCAAATAATCAAGTAAAAAAGTCTTTTATATATCGTGAAATAGATGCTTTTATAAAAATATTTCAAAAGCAATTTCTTTTTCTCATAATAATTATTATCATTATATCTTTTTTTATAAACTCCATTATCCTTAGGTGAAAAAAATCTTAACCTGGAAGTATTTAGGAAAAAAATCCTTTCACTCTTTTTAATAATCAGATAAATTTTCTTCTATCTACTTTATCAAACATATTTTTAGAATAGACAGATGTTTTCTACAACATAATTATAGATTGAAAATATCTTACGTGACAAGAAGCGAAATTCATTGGTTTGGAATTTCATGTAGTAAAGTAATTTGTAATAATGAAATATTTAAAAATAATAGCCAATTGTGATTAGAACATAAATTTATATAAGTTTTAATTTGTGATGTAACTTATTTTTTTATAACATATTTTTAATGTTAACTGAATTTTAAATAAAATCATATATAGCATAAAATGTATGTGTAACAATTAATAATATACCTATTTTTTTTTTTTTTTTTTATAAAATCAAAGACTAATAATTATTCTTTTACATTTAAAAAAAAACTTTATTGCACAGAGCAAGGTACAAGACTGAGAATACACAAGTAAATTGCAGCTGATGATCTACATGCATTGCATATATCATGGGTTTCATGAGTTACAGTATGACAACCCATGACAGCATCATAATTTGAAGATGATAAATCGAGAATAATACAAAAGGAAGATTGCATGAGTTGTATACAATTGGCACAGGTAGAAAACTTGTCTATAGTCTTCCCTAGATACTCAAGATACATTAAATTACAATGAATTAAAAGCAATACAAATTGGATAAACAAAAAAAAAATATACTAGGGTGCAAATCACACCAATAGTCAAAAGACATTTTAAGCAATTACATGATTTAACTGATTGGGTTTTGATGGTTACAGATTTCACTCAATCAGAAACCTTAAATTATTTAACTAGGGTAAAAGAGTGGTACAATTAGAAACTCATACATAGAGTTCTATAGTTAAGAAGGAAATAGTAACAACAAAAAAAAGAGAGGCTGGGTACTAAATGAGTTTAACAACAATAATTACATCATTAGGTGTAAGTTATACAAATCAATTAACAATATAGATGAGTACATAATTTTCTTGGTTGAGTTACATTAAATTTAACAGTTGGGTGTACATATGACTTAACACATTAAATCAAAGGTGAAGTCAAAAGATCAGGAGAACAGTGATTATGAGATCCATTAACAGTCTTCATGCTCAAAAGTCACATGTAGTATCTGGATTTGGAAAATAAGCCATCACATCCCACTCATGGATATAATGAGAGAAATAATTGTTCAATATGTGCTATGCAGACCTAGGTAACAGGTAGTCCCAAATTTGAGAACAAGTGAAACTCAGCACAAAAGAGGATCCAAAAACCATCATTAGTGGAAGACGTGAACTGCAACTTTATGGGGAATAGGTAAATATGAATAGATCCATTTGCTTCTGTATTTTTCTAGACTCTTAATTGTCTTAAGGTTTGATCATCTAGTAGATTCAGACAAGTACCTATGGCCATTTTCCTCAATTTAACAATGAATTTTATCAGGAGGTCCTCAACACAGAGTTCTGTTCCTTTCTCAAACAATGACTTACATTGGATGGTCCAGACCCCATAATTAATATAGGTAGCAACGTGTATGGTAGCAAAGAGTCTCTTTTTAAAGGGCAGGGGAACCATTACACGAGTGAGATTGGGGATGGACATCTTCCTCAGCACCAAGCCTCAGAGGTTGGACCATGACTGACATTGGAATAGTGTGTTGTCCATAGTGTCTTCCTGCTCACATCATGCACAAGGTCTCAATGTTATAACCTCCTTAATAATATAGGATAATTATTTTTTAGTTAGTGTAAACAAAATCTACATTCTAAATATAATTGATTTCAAAAATATCAGTACACTAAAATAGATGTCTTATTAACCAAAAACTCGCTGAGAGAGATTTCCCAGTTATTGTGAAGTTAACAATTACATAGTGAAAAAAACAGTAAAATTAATAAATTCTTAGATGATTCAATGCATTAATGAGATTAATTCGATAGGAAAATAACAGCTGATGTATATATAGTTTTGTATAATTTTAGCAGAATTTGCATATACCCTATTTATTTTTTAATTCTTAAGTTTTTTTAATACATTTAATAAATCAATATTTAGTTATGTTTTATAATCAATATTATATATGCAGGATTCGAACTCAGACTTTCAAAAAATCCAACACTCTCAGTGCCATCTTATATTACTGATGCTCCTGATCACACACATGTTGAAAAGATAAATAACCAGTATACATTGAAGCAGTCAGATCTATGTTCGATCCTAGCTTCATGATATCTCATATGTAGCCCACTTCAAATCCTAGTACTAACCATGATTTTCCAAATGCAATGGGGCTTTATATGTTCAATACATGCTAGTTTTATTAAAAAATAGTATTATACAAAAATATGTTAAAACAACTAGTCTTACATCTTACTAATCGATGATCACTGCCTGCATTAAATTTATTAAGAACATTACAATCTTGAAAGATGTATTTTCTGTTAGTCAAAATATAATACGATTCTGCCGTACATTCATTTGAATGCTTCCATGTCCATTTCTTTTAACATTTTTCTCAAAAAAAATTCATAATATATAGTTTTTCTTTTTCTGCAAACTCCACAAATCTATGTCCTCTCTCATTCCTATTACCACAACATTACCTACAGCATTTTTATCTTTTATTTGTTTACCAATTCTCACATAAAAGTCTCCCATAACAATTTTAAAATGTTGTTTACTCTGATCAAAAGCCTTTTGTACATCCATATAAAAAGCTTCTATAACTTCATCACTATGAGAAGTTTTTGTGGCATAAACCTGAATTATCTGCATTTGGTATCTGCTATTAAATTGTAAAACCAATCTTACCACTGTCTCCATTACACCATCAATTTCTACAATGTTATTCTGCCTTTTTTTATTTTTAATAAATCCTCCAAATGTATTTCCAATATTTGTGCCTTTATAGTAGAGTATAAGTCCACATTTTAAATCAATTGTTTATTTACCTTTTCTTCTAAATTCACAAAGTCCAATAATGCCCCATTTACTATAGGATAGTTCTACTTCTAACTCTTGCCATCTTCCTTCACTTGAAAGTGATCTGCAGTTGTAAGTACCTAAATAAAAAGTCGTCATCAAATGGAAGCCTGAGTCTACAATCAGGCGTTTCCTAGCACCCTCTGCCTTTGGTCACCAACTGCTACCATGGTTGGTAACTTTACAACCTTCTGGGAATAAGGGCCATGATTTATTTTTGTCTGTTATGATTGTATATATCGGAAAAATATTCTTAAACTCAGAGGTAAAATGCCAATAAACTCACCACTCTGGTTAATGCATGTTGATGAGCAGCCCATCCATGTTCATATAATATATGAATAATCACATAGTAATAACAGTTGCAATGACAAGAATGCATGGAGTGGACATTAGGAATTTGCCCTGCTCGGTTCCTTTAAGGCCTCCAAGAGGAATCAAAGGGTCTCCTTTCAGTTAATAACAAACTCCTTTCTGGATATATATATATATATATATATATATATATATATATATATAATATATATATTATATATATATATATATATATATATATATATATATAATATTTAATGTTTTCATGGTTGTATGATATAGATAAATTATAATTTTTGGTCTGTATCATGTATTATTTTTTATTAAACACCGATATTTTGACGGACTAGCATACGCCATTATTAAGGTTAACTTTTGAAAGAAAAACCATTAGGACTTAAATAATATCCTAAATTTTATTGTTTGTCTAAAATTCATAAACCTGAGATACTATTGAGACCTATTGTGTGTGCTATAGGCTCTCCCACACATGCCTTGGCTCAATATTGAGCCCAATGCTTACAGCCGTTGACCGACAAGATTCCATCAAAACTTAAAAATTCAAGTCATTTTATTTCAATAATTAAAAACTTAAAACTAACTGAAACTAATTTATTGGTTAGTTTTGATGTTTCTTCTATGTTTACTAATATTCCTGTTGAAAAAGCAGTAAGTATAGTAGCTCAGTATAATGAATTACCTGATTTTATTATTCCATTCAAAAAGCATGGCCTTGAAAATACATTTTTTGTTTATAATTCTCAAATGTTTAAACAAATTAAATGACTTTCTAGGGGATCCCCACTGTCACCTGTCATTGCTGATCTTTTCATGGACAATTTTGAAAGTCAAGTATTATGTGCAGCTATTAAAAAATCTTCTATTTGGCTTATATATGTGGATGATACATTTGTCATTTGGCTTCATGGCATTGATTCTTTAATTTTTTTTCTTGTTTTTATAAATAGTTGGCATCCAAATATTAAATTTACTATGGAAGTGGAAAATAACAGATCACATTTTTTTTTAGATGTTTTAATTGCAAGAAAATGTGATGAAACATTATCAATATCAGTTTACAGAAAATCCACCCATACAAACAGATATCTTAATTTTAATTCTCATCATCATCCTGTACAAATATTTTCTGTAGCAAAAAAATATTTTCACTAGAGCTTATAATTTATCTGATAAAAAATATCTTTCTCAAGAAATAGAACTTACAAAAAATATACTGCCTTCTAATAATTATAATAAAAACATCATATGTAAGGCTTTATATAATATTAATACTGAAAAAATAAGAGAATATAATTGACAATTCCTTTTTTAATAGAGTAATTTTACCTTATATTAAAGAGGTTACTGATAAAATCAGTAGAAGACTATCTTGTTTCCTATAAAGACTACTTTTTCTACAGGCAAAAAAAATGGTGATTTTTTATATAAACCTAAATACATAATATTTTTTGAACACTAAGGAGTTTATGAAATTCCATGTTTTCAGTGCTCAAGAGGCTATGTGGGTCAATCTAATAGATGAATAAATGTCTGGGTTAAGGAACATAGAAATGCTTTTAATCAAAATATTAGCACATCAGTTTTTACTTTCATTTTTTAGAAACTGTTCACAAACCTCATTTTGACAATACAAAAATACTTGCTAATTTGGAAAGATATGATTTAAGAACCATGACAGAGTCAATTCAAATATTAAAGATACCTACTGGTTTAAATAGGGCTGATGAAGAACAACATATTCCAGCTATGTGGAAACCTCTCATTTTATCTAATAATAACTTAAAATTAATAGGTGAAAATACTGAGGGAAATAAACATTTTGATAAACCTCATATTGTGAATGCTGAACTACTTCAAGTTGGGTCTCATTTCTCATTTTGCACATAGTCACATTATTATTTACGATCTAATGGTTTTTCTTTCAAAAGTTAACCTTGATAATGGCGAATGCTAGTCTGTCAAATTATCGGGTACAGCCCAAAAAGTTATAATATATATATATATATATATATATTGTAACGGGATCAGGTGGGTGATATAAAGATGAATTGAAATGGGGTGATGAAAAATCATCATCACTCCCAGTCCATTTAAAATGAAATATTTACAAAATATAAGTAATATAATATTTTATAAGAGTATGAGATTAGATATCTCTGAACATTGAGAGATCAACCAGTTAACTGATAAGAGCAACCATAATAATTCTAAATTCAACCAGCTTTATAATAAGTCAATGTAAATATAAGTAAATATTAAGAGAACCATCCATGACGGGAATAAACAAATTAGTACATTACATGAGAATAAAATCAACAGTCCATCATGTGACTGGATTTGAAATGGGTCTTCTTTAGACCAGGCTAACTATTGAGCCTTTGCCAGCTTGGGCAATTATTTAAAGATACCTTGGATGCACCAGCTTAGTGCCATCCATTAAAATACACAATAATCAGAAATCAAATCAATAATGCTGGGACATTTAAAACATGCTGATCATCATCAATGCTCTGGCCACTTAAGTACTGGCCAACTATAAACTTCAATTTTTAATAAGACTAAAGTAAAATAAAAAATAATAGTGCATGGGCTTTAAATAGTATCCTTTTTTGTGCCAACCAGGATGATGATTGATCATCTCTGGATTTCCAAAGCATAAAACACATCCTCATTTATCCGTGTCGGAAATCTAGCTCAGGAACACAAGCTCTGTTACTGTATGTGAACAAGAAATGATGGAAACCATTTTTAACAATTAAATAAGTTTATTAATAACAATAAAAAATAATTGATTATGGTCTTATAAGGGTTTTGATTTTGAAAAGTTTACAATAATAAAAGTCATTACACTAATTTACAAGATTACTACAAAATTCAAATTACTACACAAACAGTATTTCTTAATTAGTTTCTATAAACGCATATATATATATATATATATATATATATATATATATATATATATATATATATATATATATATATATATATATATATATATATATATATATATATATATAAACACAGACATGCATTTTATAATATATGATGAAAACATTTCAATTAACATAAAATAATTATAAAAAAATGATTAAACTTTACATGTATATACACACAGACAGGCGATTTAGGTATAGACAATTAATATTCAATAACAAAATGCTTAAATTTGCATATATGTCCTATTTGACAAGCATTGAGATATATGTATATATGCACAGATTATTAATAAATTTAATTTTGTCAAACAATAAATAACAATTTCTACAATTACAAATTGCGTTTGAATATACATAAAATTTACATTTTTAATCAATGTTAATAAAAATCACTTTATCAAGTTCTATTATAGCTTTCTTTTATTCTTTTACAAAAATATATAGTCAATTTCCCAGAGGTTAGAAAGCTTTTATTAGGTTACCTCTTAATGAATTATCAATGTCTTTAAATTTAAAAATATACTTTTAAAAATGTCCATCAAATAAATTATTGAAAAACAACTCACTTTGTATGCATGTTTATCTGTGCTTGTCTTCACATATGTAGACACAGCAGCATATGTATAACTACTTCTTTACTCAGTTCCTCTCTTGGGCAAGCTGTTTTTGGTCATTCCAGAAAATTGTCATCATCAGGTAAAAGTACATAATTCAGGTATGGTTGGCTTTTTTTTTCTTCTGTAGTCAGTTTCACTTATAATTGGATTTTGTAAACTTCAGGTCAGCAAGCTGTTTTTCCAGAACACTTTTAAGGCTATGGATTACAAAGAATCGTGACCCATTTTCCTCCATGTAAATTCAAATTCCACCAGAGAATTGTATAGCAGCCACTTTCTTGCATTTTTAAATCGCCATGGCAGTTCTCATGATAATTATGCTAGCCATCTTTGCAGCTAGCTTTACTATGGCTACATTCTGCTACAGTTACCAACTTTTCACAAAATACTTGAGCCAACTTTATAGCTAGCACTTCTGCTAACTCTTATAAAACTGCAAGCCAAACTGTTCTCTTTAAAATCACTCGCTAGACTGGAGATAATTTGTTATCAGCCCTTTTTATAAAATCATCTGAGGTGTTATAACAACACCTTGATTAAAAACAGAATTTTATTTTTATCTCTCTAATCTCTTGGAATCTATATACATGTTTTTACTTAGGGGATTTCTAATAGATAAAATTTTTGTTTAATTAATTTAAAAAAATTCTAAAAATACAATAAGGTGTTTTTAAATTTTAAAATCAGAATAATAATAATAATAATAGTAATAATAATAATAATAATAATAATAATAATAATAATAATAATAATAATAATAGTACTACTACTACTACTACTACTACTAATAATAATAATAATAATAATAATAATACTAATAATAATAATAATAATAATAATAATAATAATACAATATTTATATTTATTCAGACCTTTTAAAAGTTTAATTTATAAAACAATTGTTATTTTAAATCAGAGTTATCATCTATTATTATTTTATTTCAGTGAATGTAGAAAATATCTACAATAATTTTGACTGTGTTTATTTCTACTTTTCCTTTATATATATATATATATATATATATATATATATATATATATATATAAAGTAAAAGTAGACTATATATAGTGTTGGTGCATATATATATATATATATATGCACCAACACTATATTAGTGTATGCTATGTAAGCCAACTGGTTACATTGCCCCAATCTGGCAGAAAAGGAAAATAGATATGAAACACAATTTTAACAATATTTAGATAATCTACATGTATAATGAATACAAATTTCATATCTAAAACTATGTACTCATCATTTTTAAGAGATCTGACAGACATCTGACAGTTAACAGGATGAACAGTGATTTGCAATTTTGAGATAGCTAAAGAATTCAGTCACTGGACTGTAAGTATACAATATACCATGAACACCAAGAGTGCTACCTCAAATGAGACACTATAAGCTACTACAACCCATGATAAAGATAATGCAAAATTATTGCAAAGCCCTCTTTCATGGAGGGCTTGGAGAATACAAAACTATGCCCTGTTTCTCTTGAGTCTTATGGGCTAGAAAATACAAACTATGTGTTGCTCCCTTTTCTAGGGAGACTTAAAGGCTGTAATCATGACATGACTATGTTAACTGCCCTATCACAAGCAATATGAAATATAAAAAATAGGTTGAAGCAAATAGTGGAGATACAACCCATCTCAGATTTGCATGAAAACACTGCTTCCTCAAGCCAATGACAAAAATCTCCATCCATCATCAAATCTGAAAGTACAGCTAAACAAACTTCAACAATCAAATACCAAATCCATCCTCCAAAATCATCGGTTTTCTATTTAACTCTAAACATGAATCTCTTTAAACATACATGAAAATTACTATTTTATAATTTATAATCATCATCAATACTCATGTCACATATTTCACAGTAATTTTTAAAATTAATTCTGCATAAACTGCATATTTGTTTCTTTCTCAGTTGTGGTTTGAGATCAAGTTAATAATTTTGAAGTGATCATCACCAGTATGTGATCATCATCAGCCCCAAGTTGGGTGCCATTTGTAACAGGATGGGATGGATGATATAAAGATGAATTGAACTGGGGTGATGAAAAATCATCATCACTCCCAGTCCATTCAAAATAAAATATTTACAAAATATAATAATTAATATAATATTTTATAAGAGTATGAGTTTAGAAATCTCTGAACATTGAGAGATCAACCAGTTAACTCATAAAAGCAATCATAATAATTGTAAATTCAATGAGCATTATAATAAATTAAATAAGTATAAGTAAATATTAAGAGAACCATCAATGGTGGGAATAAACAAATTAGTACATTACATCAGAATAAAACCAACAGTCCATCTTGTGACTGGATTTGAAATGGGTTTTCTTTAGACCAGGCTAACTATTGAGCCTTTGCCAGCTTGGGCAATTATTTAAAGATAACTTGGATGCACCAGCTTAGTGCCCATCCATTAAAATACACAATAATCAGAAATCAAATCAATAATGCTGGGACATTTGAACATGCTGATTATCATCAATGCTCTGGCCAATTAAGTACTGGCCAACTATAAACTTCAATTTTTAATAAGACTAAAGTAAAATAAAAAATAATAGTGCAAATAGTGCATGGCTTTAAAGAATATCCTCTTTTGCACCATACCAGGATGATGATTGATCATCTCTGTATACCCAAAGCACCAAACACACCCCCATATATCTGTGTCCAAAATCTAGCTCAGGAACACAAGTTCTATTACTGTATGTGAACAAGAGACGATGGAAACCATTTTTAACAATTAAATAAGTTTATTAATAACCATAAAAAATAAATGATTAAGGTCTTATAAGGGTTTTGATTTTAAAAAGTATACAATAATAAAAGTCGTTACACTAATTTACAAGATTACTACAAAATTCAAATTAATACACTAACAGTATTTCTTAATTAGTTTCTATAAACACACACACACACACACACATACATATATATATATATATATATATATATATATATATATATATATATATATATATATATATATATATATATATATCCATACACAGATGTGCATTTTATAATATATGATGAAAATATTTCAATTAACATAAAATAATTATTAAAAAAATGATTAAACTTTACATGTATATGCACACAGATGCGCGATTTAGGTATAGACAAATAATATTCAATAACAAAATGCTTAAATTTGCATATATGTCCGATTTCACAAGCATTGAGATATATGTATGCACAGATTATTTATAAATTTAATTTTGTCAAACAATAAATAACAATAATTTCTACAATTACAAATTGTGTTTGAATATATATAAAATTTACATTTTTAATCAATGTTAAAAAAAAAATCACTCTATCAAGTTCTATTATAGCTTCATTTTATTCTTTTACAAAAAATATATAGTCAATTTCCCAGAGGTTAGAAAGCTTTTGTTAAGTTACCTCTTAATAAATTATCAATGTCTTTAAATTTAAAAATTTACATTTAAAAATGTCCATCAAATAAATTATTGAAAAACAACTCACTTTGTATGCAAGTTAATATGTGCTTCTCTTCACATATGTAGACACAGCAGCATATGTATAACTACTTCTTTACTCAGTTCCTCTCTTGGGAAAGCTGTTTTTGGTCATTCCAGAAAATTTTCATCATCGGGTAAAAGTACATAATTCAGGTATGGTTGTTTTTTTTTCTTCTGTAGTCAGTTTCACTTATACTTGGATTTTGTAAACTTCAGGTCAGCAAGCTGTTTTTCCAGAACACTTTTAACACTATGAATTACAAAGAATCTTGACCCATTTTCCTCCATGTAAATTCAAATTCCACCAGTGAATTGTATAGCAGCCAATTCCTTGCATTCTTAAATCCTCATGACAGTTCTCTTGATAATTATACTAGCCATCTTTGTAGCTAGCTTTACTATGGCTATTTTCTGCTACAGTTACCAATTCTTCACAAAATACTTGAGCCAACTTTATAGCTAGCTCTTCTGCTAACTCTTATACAACTACAAGCCAAACTGTTCTCTTTAAAATCACTCTCCAGACTGGAGATTATTTGTTATCAGCCCTTTTTATAAAATCATCTGAGTTGTTATAACAATACCTTGATTAAAAACAGAATTTTATTTTTATCTCTCTAATCTCTTGGAATCTATTTACATGTTTTTACCTAGGGAATTTCTAATAGATAAAATTTTTGTTTAATTAATTTAAAAAAATTCCCAAAATACAATAGGGTGTTTTCAAATTTTAAAATAATAATAATAATAATAATAATAATAATAATAATAATAATAATAATAATAATAATAATAATAATAATAATAATAATAATAATAATAATAATAATAATAATAATAATAATAATAATAATAATAATAATAATAATAATAATAATAATAATACAATATTTATATTTATTCAGACATTTTAAAAGTTTAATTTATAAAACAATTTTTATTTTAAAGCAGTGTTATCATCTATTATTATTTTATTTCAGTGAATGTAGAAAATATCTACAATAATTTTGTCTGTGTTTATTTCTACTTTTCCTTTATTTTACGTATATATGCACCTACAGTATATTAGTGTATGCTATGTAAGCCAACTGGTTACATTATATATATATTGAAATTGACACATACTAATTTATCTAAAAAAATTATTAAAGTAATCTTTCATAAAAGAAAAACATATTTAAATGATGAAGATTTTATTACAGTTTATTTTTGTAAAAAAAGTTTGAAATAAAAGTTAGAAAATAATTGATTAAAAGGAGGTAGGGGAAGTTTTGGTTAGAAAAGATAAAAGTTAAAGAGTGTTATTATTATAAATTAAAAGTTAAAATATAAATCACTTTTCATTCCAGTTTATTAGAATAAATGCGTATATATGTGCGATGGTAAATAAAAATAAATGTAAGCTTGCTAATAAGATATATAATAAATGTGTGTTAAAATCATATTGAGAAACACATGAAGATAAATATTGAAATGAAATATATTTAAAAACACAGCAGTTTGCTACTAATTAAAGATATAAAAACAACACGATTTATCACGGCTACTACTAATTAAACAATCTTCAAAAACACATTGCCAAAGAATTAGTTATTAAAGGAATTTTGACAACATTTATTGCCGGTGGACATTAAAACAAAAATAATTTGCATACATAAATAGCTAGATTTTTATCGGACGTCCAGTTTCAGCCTAGTTTTCAGTTTGTCTAGTGTCAGTCTTGTTTTACCAGAGATAACAGTGCAATTCATATTATGTATCCAGAAACAGAAATGCAATGCTGAGCGGCTTTTGGGATCGTTTCGAGCGCTGGATTATGAGCCTACTGACCAAATACATTGTATATTCTTCTGAATAGATAGCTGGCATCCGGAGTTTACTCTGAAACAAATAAAGTGTTTGGATAGTAGGGGTTTGAATCTAGCAGCTGAGGTGGGCCATTGTTGATAGTTAAAGCTATCAATAATATCTCCCATTTTGCTCGAACATGCCAATTCATTCACGTAACATTTTTAAGATTATAAATGTATTATGAAGAAGCTTGAAACCAGAAAAACATCTATACGTGGAAGTATACTTCATTCAGCGGAACCATCCGGTACAATATATATATATATATTGTAACACTATGTATATACACACGTCGGATAGGTCATTCAGCGGAACCATCCGGTACAATATATATATATATATTGTAACACTATGTATATACACATGTCGTGCAGGTGTGTGTGTATATACAAGTTACATAGTTCACTTGTTTTTATTTATTAAAAAAATATATCAGAATCAATTCTTGAAAATATAGAAATTAAAATACAGGGAAATTTAGAGATACGTTAGAAATTAATAATTATAACTTGTCTTTCTTTTATACAATATTATCTGACAAAAATGTTCTGTAAGGGAAAAAAGTGTTTTTATTTTAAAAAAAATAAAAAGTTGGTGATTATTTAAAATAGTATGTACAAAATAATGAGGCGGGGGGTTTAAAATTCCAGACTGATTAGTTGAACAATTTTTAATCTCTATAATTAAAATTCGAAACAGAAATAAAGAAATGTAAATTATAATTAAATTTTATGAGATAGAATGTATTGAAGCTGGAGCAGGGGGGAGGGGTCAGAATAATATAAAAGGTGCACATTCTCTATTGCTTTTAGAGAGTGTTGAGATAGAGTTTTCAATTCAGTGGTTAAGTTTTGAGTTCAGCAGAGTTGTTAAGTTTGAATTAAGTTTTTTTTTTTCAAGCCAGATTAAAAAGAATGATTGGCTAGAACCGAACGTTGTGTTCGGTCATATATATATATATATATATATATATATATATGGTGTTAAGATAATTTCTTACTATGTTTTGTTCATATCAATTTTTTTAGATTAGTGATATGATATTAGTCATATAAATTTCACTTGTAGTTAAATGTGGAATTTTGATTGTCTTATATTTTTTTGAACTTTTTCATTGATGTGTGGAATAAATGTTGAACGTATATATAGTGTAACTTGCATTTACATTTGTTCTTGATCTCCTAAGAGTAGTTTTGGAAATGATAACAGTGTTAATACTTATAGAATAAATATCTAATATATAAAGACCGTGTTAAAACATTCTTTGATTACATTTAAGTAATCATTTTGTGTAAGCTGAAAAAAATATACATCCTTCCTGATTTAATGTCATTCCTTTGTTGCCAACATAGTTTGTTAAATATACTGATGAAATGCACTTATAATAGTGTTGTTTCAATTTAGAAAGATAGCAAGATTACAAAAACAAGATAAAACTATTTTAGTCATAGATAATAAATATTTTTTATAGATTTAAATTAATTATTAAAATAAAATAATTCTTTTGTTGGTTATATTAAATAATTTATATTTGCTATATTTTATAGTATTATAGTAATAATAATAAGTCAGATGTCACATGACTTATATATAGCTTGCAATTACCAATATGTAAACTTAAGAACATGCTAACTCTCTAAACAAGCTTTTTTTATTATGATAAATGCTACTACAAGAGAAGGCATTCAAATCACCTTTATCTTAGATTGTCCCCATCCCCAGATCGGTTTTGAGCTATGGGTCTCTTCAGTGAGGAGTTGGGACATTAGATTCAAAAAACCAACTCAAGCTAAGCATTTATCTAAAAGATAATTCTCAAGAAGAAGATCTAAACCTTTAGTCATCTGCATGTCTTTAAAGTCAGCCCTCCAACTGAAAAAAAAATATGGGCCTGAACTTAATTCAGATACTCCATATATGAATATGCTTAGCCATTTAATTTAGCCAAAGCCCCAATAGCAAAATAATAATAGTAATAATAAGTCAGATGTCACATGACTTATATATAGCTTGTAATTACCAATATGTAAACTTAAGAGCATGCTAACACTCTAAACAAGCTTTTATTTTATTATGATAAATGCTACTATAAGAGAAGGCATTCAAATCATCTTTATCTTAGATTGTCCCCATCCCCAGACATCTGACTTATTATTATTACTATTATTATTTTGCTATTGGGGCTTTGGCTAAATTAAATGGCTAAGCCTATTAATATATGGAGTATCTGAATTAAGTTCAAGCCCATATAATTTATTCAGTTGGAGAGCTGACTTTAAAGACATGCAGATGTCTAAAGGTTTAGATCTTCTTCTTGAGAATTATCTTTTAGATAAATGTTTAGCTTGAGTTGGTTTTTTGAATCTAATGTCCCAACTCCTCACTGAAGAGACCCATAGGTCAAAACCAGTCTGGGGATGGGGACAATCTAAGATAAAGATGATTTAAATGCCTTCTCTTGTAGTAGCATTTATCATAATAAAAAAAGCTTGTTTAGAGTGTATAGTATTATAATAAAATCTTTATTTCATTTTTAATTTATGACTTTGTTTGTATTATCATCACCTGCATACTCAGAGGATTCATCTCACAAAGGTATTATAATATTTATATGATAAGAGTATATAACATATAAAAGTTGCTTACATAAACATTGCCAAAGTTACATTAATATTTTAGATTTTTGAATATATTATTTGGTGATAGTTATAAGAATATTAAGACATATGACCAAAATTGTCTTTCTTAGTCATTGTATCTGAATATATCACATGTTGCTGAATAAGAGTTTTTGAAAAATTAAGAGTCTCATTATCAAATTATAACTGAAATTATTTATTTCTAGTATTTATAAAATAATTTTAAAAAAATAAAATATATTATTGCACATGATGATATGGTAGTGATATGAGTGAAACCTGAAATATAAGAAATTTTATATTTTTGTATACAATATATTTAGCCTGTTTTAAAAGTGGGATTGTAGTGGTTAGACCAGCACTTTTTCAGTTGGTCAGTCAGTGATGTCATATTATATATAAATATATAATTCAAAAATATGCATAAACATAAAAATAGTAGATTTTCCATGTATTTCACATATTTTACATAGCCTAAGGCTGCAGAAAGGAGTTTGTTATTAGCTGAAAGGAGACCCTTTGATTCCTCTTGGAGGCCTTAAAGGAACTGAGCAGGGCAAATTCCTAATGTCCACTCCATATGTTCTTGTCATTGCAGCTGTTATTACCATGTGATTATTCATATAGTATACGAACATGGATGGGCTGCTCTCCAACATACATTAGCTAGCGTGGTGAGTTTATTGGCTTTTTACCTCTGAGTTTAAGATCAAGAAACACCATGGTCTTTCTTCTCAGTGCATGATAAGGCAGAATGAATGTTTGTGTAAATGATAAATATTTTTCCAATACATATATACAATTATGACAGACAAAAATAAAGCATGGCCCTTATTAACAGGAGGCTGTAAAGTCACCAACCAAGGCAGTGGTTGGTGGCAAAAGATGGAGGGTGCTAAGAATCCCCTGATTGCGGATCCAGGCTGCCATTTGATGATGACTTTTTATTTAGGTGCTTATAACTTCAGATCACTTTCAAGTAAAGGAAGATTGCAAGAATTAGAAGAAGAACTAACTTATATTAAATGGGACATTATTGGACTTTGTGAAGTTAGAAGAAAAGGTGAAGAAACAATTGATTTAAAAAGTGGACATATACTCTATTATAAAGTCACACATATTGGAAATACAAGTGGAGTAGGATTCATTATAAATAAAAAGTGGAAGAACAATATTGTGGAGATTGATAGTGTATCGGACAGAGTGGCAAGATTAGTTATACAACTTAATAGCAGATACCAAATGCAGATAATTTAGGTTTATGACCCAACAAGTTCTCATAGTGATGAAGTAGTAGAAGATTTTTATATGGATGTACAAAAGGCTTTTGATCAGAGTAAACAACATTTTAAAATTGTTATGGGAGACTTTAATGCTAGAATTGGTAGACAAATGAAAGATGAAATTGCTGTAGGTAATTTTGGTTATGGTAATAGAAATGAGAGAGGACATAGACTTGTGGAGTTTGCAGAAAAAGAAAAAATATATTACGAATTCATTTTTTGAGAAAAATGTTAAAAGGAAATGGACATGGAAGCATCCAAATGAAGGTACAGCAGAAATGGATTATATTTTGACTAACACAAAATACATATTTCAAGATTGTAATGTTCTTAATAAATTAAACACAGGAAGTGATCATCGATTAGTAAGGTGTAAGTTACGTGTTAATGTAAAACTAGAGAGACAAAAATTATTAAGAAAAACAATATTTATTAAACAATTCAAAACAACACTCTCCATATAGTAGTGTCATCTTGTGCTAACAAGAGCAATCAAGATGGCACTACTATATGGAGAGTGTTGTTTTGTTTTGAATTGTTTAATAACAATTATTGTGCTAGTATAAGATAGTGATCATGTGATGTTTAGTGGTTTAAAAACAATATTTACAGTTGATATTCCTAATCTTCAGAAACATTCTAATGAATTTAAATTAGAACTTACAAATAGGTTTCAAGTGTTAGTAGATTTTGAACATGATTCAGATTTGAATGAAATTAATATGAAAATAACTGATACACTTTTAAAAACTGCAACAAAGATAGCTGGTAGAAAAAAGCAGCAATTGACTAATAAAATTTCTACTGAGACAAGAGAATTTATGAAGAAAAGAAGAAATATGAAGATATACAAAAATGATGTATTAAAAAGAATTGAATATCTCAAAATTTGTAAAACGGTACGGAAAAGAGTTGAAAATGATATAAGAAAGTATAACTATGAAATAGCAAGGAAAGCTGTAGAAGGAAATAAAAGTCTCAAGAATGTTAAACAACATTTTGGTATTGGTAGGAAATTTCTATCTGCAATAAGAAAAAAAGATGGAATTATTACTAAAAAGGGAGATGACATCATGAAATTGGTAGAAGATTTTTATCAAGAATTATATAGTAATAAAGAACAAGTACCTCCTATATCTATTACATCTTCTGAATTGCCCAGAATTTTAAATGAAGAAGTGAGACATGCAATTAAATGTATGAAGAAAGGAAAGGCTCCAGGAAATGATGGAATTATAATTGATATATTAAAAGAAGCAGGTGAAGAAATAGAAACAATTTTAGCAAAGTTATATACCAAATGTCTAAATGATAAAGATGTACCGGAAGATTGGAAGAATGCAGTAATAATATTAATATTTAAAAAAGATGATAAAGAAGATATTAGAAATTACAGACCTATCAGCCTTTTATCAGTTTTATATAAAATTTTTACCAAGATAATTACAACTCGTCTACAGAGAACTTTGGATTTCCACCAACCAAGAGAACAAGCTGGATTTAAAAGTGGTTTTAGTACAATAGATCATATCCAGGTATTGAGGGAAGTCATAGAAAGGACAAATGAATATGAGTTGTCATTATGTTTTGGATTTGTAGATTATGAAAAGGCATTCGATTCTATACACATTTCTTCAGTGATTAAAGCATTGGATCATCAAGGTATAGATCCAGGATATTGTCATATTTTAAAGAATATTTATAAAAATGCAACAGCAACAATTAGATTACATAATGATACTGGAAAAATCAACATTGAGAAAGGTGTAAGACAAGGTGACTCAATATCTCCAAAACTTTTTACAGCAGTGCTGCAAGAAGTATTTTGTGGATTAAAATGGGAAACTAAAGGAGTGAAAGTAAATGGAGAGTATTTAAGTCATTTAGATTTCGCAGATGATGTAGTTGTTTTTGCAAATAATGCTTCAGAGCTGCAGGAAATGTTGCAGGAGTTAGCAGATGAAAGTAGAAAAGTAGGACTAAAGATAAATGTTAAAAAGACTAAAGTAATGTTTAATCGATTTGCTCAAAATATGAAAATAAAGATTGATTATGAAGAATTAGAAGAAGTTAACAGTTACAAATACCTTGGTCAGATTATTAATACAGATGGAAACATAATGGAGGAAATTAATCATAGAATTAAACTTGGTTGGAGTGCTTTTGGTAGAAATAACTTGATACTAAAAGGAAATATGCTTATGTGTTTGAAAAGGATGGTGTTTAACAAATGTGTTTTACCAGTTCTTACTTATGGATCTGAGACTTGGACACTTAATAGAAGGGCAATACAGAGACTTCAGACCACTCAAAGGAGTATGGAGAGATGTATGTTGGGAGTAACAAGAAGAGATCGAAAACACAATGTATGGGTAAGACAACAAACAGGTGTTAGTGACCTTATTGAAAAAATTAAAAGATTAGAATGGAGTTGGGCTGGACATATTTCTAGAAGAGATGATAATAGATGGACAATTGAAATTTTAAACTGGATTCCAAGAGTTTGTAAAAGACCCAGAAAGAGACCACATGTGAGATGGATGGATGAAATAAGAAAATGTACAGGAGTGTGTTGGAGAAGAGAAGCTAAAGATTGGAGAAGATGGATTAAACTTGGAGACACCTTCTTCCTTCAGTGGATTGATAATGGTTGATGATGATGATGATGACATAGCCTAAACTTTTTCTAATTATTTTCGATAGTGAAAAAAAGGTTATTGGCATTAATCTTCATATTACTCCTCCTCAAACTTTAATAAATAGGTATGATTGAACTTCCTTAAAGTAGTTTTCTATATTTTAAAATAATATGTAAACATATATCCTAAACATTCTCTGAAGATGTTCAAGTATAATCATTTCCATACAAAATAGAGTTTCCTGTGTTGATATTAGATCCATATTTTGTTTGATAAACAAATGACTTTAGATTTTTAAAAATTAAAGAATGACTAGAAGATGTGAATCACTATCTGTTTCTTAGTTTTAATCCATCTGTATTTTTTTCAAGTTTTCTCATCATTTTTTGTGATACTACTTTCATTTTCTATTCAGACATAAGAGACCAGCCAATATATTTTTTATCTTGTCGAAGTCAAAAATAAAACTACAGATGTTTCTAACACAGTCTTGAAAATATTTTCAGGCTTCTGTCATATAATCAAATTGATAATTCAAATTCATCATTCTATTGCTTAATAACTGTTGAATTCACCCTATATATGACAATTGTTTCTGAATACAAATATTATATTATCTACAAACACATTTGGGGAAGTAATTGTTTAATGTTACAAATATTAACTAACAATTGACTCTTTGCCATATTTTACTTTCATATATCTAACTATAACATGATACTTAATATGGCATTATTTTAATCCCTGCTTGTCAGACATTATTCACCAACAGTTTTGAGTTTTTCAGTTATTCTTTGTTTCCAATGCTTCATTGAATGTAGAATTGTAACCTTGTCATTTGAAATTATACCAATAATAAGTTGTTTTAAAGAAATATTAATGTATTTATGAAGATTTTTATTTTCATTAAGAGTATTCTCCAACAATCACTATTTTTTTCAATTTATTTTGCAATCTATTTAAATAACTAAATTGAACAATTGGAAAAAGTCAATTAAACTTTTTTCAGCATATCCCATCCATTAACATACTAGTTTCAATCAATACTTTGCATAATTTTTAATCCAGAGCTGTCATTTTCTTGCATATTTATAGCAGCAGTTACCTTTACTGCTGCTCCATTAACAGCTTTGCTTATTTTTCTAAATCTGACTCAAGTTAAATCAGGTCAAGGCATACATCAATTAACATTTGTTAAATTTAATGATATATTTAAGCCTTTTTATTCAAAGCTTCTATTTATTATAGTGAGGAGTTTTATAATTAAAGCTAACTTTTAAAATATTAAAAATAATATATTCATATATTTATCAATACAATGTATTTTCTTATATTTAGATTTGATTTGAATATAATATGCTATTAGGGCAAGATGCATATTGCTACATTTTTAAATCTGTCATTTAGAGAAGTTGTAAATGGACCAATTAATTTACCAAGCATTATTATTGTAAATTGGAAAAAATATACATCAGATATCCTTTTAAATGAAAGTGTAATTAATAATATCATTGCTGGTGTTTAAAATATTTATTGCATTTCATTATCTACAGGTAAAATTGTCGAAATATTAACAAAATTCTTAATATTCCAATCCTGCCTAAAATTTTTGTTCAATACTATTTTACTAAACAATGTTTCATCACCAGATTTAAACTCATTTTTGGTATTATTAGTTTTTATTTTGCAATAGTACTTTCGAATAATATGGTACATTTATTCTAGTATTTTCATCATTAAATCTTTCCTATTTCATCAGCATTCAATTATCCACAAACAATTGCAAATATGTTTAAAAATAATTACATAATACACCTTTTCTGCTTATATTATGAGTACAAATATCTTTTTTTTTAATTTTCTTTGTTACAAAAAAAGTCAAGATTTGGTTTATTAGCTAAATAAACGTTTTTAAATTTTTACTTGAAGCCTAATGGTTAAATATTACATTTCTTTACTTTACTGTTTGTGTAGTTTTAAAAGCATAAAAACATAATATATATTGTAACCTTTTGATCAGTTATCCCAGGTAAGAATGACATATAAAACATAAAGTATAGTTCCAAAATTTTAAATTTTAAATTTAAATAAAAGTAATGCTATAAACGTGGGTATTATAGAAGTAAATGACTTAATATATAAAGTTTATAAAAAGAATTTGTAGAGATTTGATAAATGTTGCTATTTATAATCATTTAGTAATATTATAATCTATCATATAAATTTGTAAATAAAATAGCATTGTTCCTTTAAGAGCTAAAAAATCTAAAATTGTAATTAATGAAAGAATGAACAATTATTTACTTTGAAATAAGAATTTAGTTTGAAATTTTTGCAATTATAATCTTTTGTAAACAAAGATTTTTAATTTTTAATTTTATAGTTAAATTCTAGTAATAATGCCATTTATAAAAATATGATCAGAACTGAAACATGGCTTTAAAGTAATGATTTAAATTAATTTTATTCATAAAATATTTTATAATTATTATTATTGATTTCAAATATTTTCAAATAGAAACAAAAAAAATCTTTAAGTTAAAAATTGTACAAATTGGTTTGGGAGGTAAACCAATAAAATTTAACAAATTGTGACCGATTATCACTCACAGAAGACGATTAGAGAAGAGATTCAAGGATCTTAAAAAACAGAAAGCTGTTTTAATATTTGTCTGAGTAAAATATTGGAAAATTTTAAAAAATATTAAAACTTTTAATAAGTGAAAATAATATGTATAAGCAATCTAAATATATAAGCGATTTTAAAAGAAATTCTTAATACTATGGAGTGAGGAAATCAATCTTTATTATGGCCTAGTTTCAAGTTCTGACCATTTATTTCCAGCCAAGAAATCCCAGTTGTTATTTTAAATTCTTCCTATGAGAATAAAGAAAAAGTAACACACTGCACTGTTTCTCGGAGAGCACAAAGACAGTCATGTAAGAGAACATTCATTTATCTATGCAAGTTTAAGGATTTTTATTGGTCACAGATTAAATATAGAAAAAATCAGATTCAAAAATAAATTTTAAAGCATGTTTAATAAAATGTTAATTGAAGAAATGATTAAAACTGAACAGTACTAATTTTAATATTACTTTTATATAAAGTTTAAAAACTTATAGTGATCATTATATAGGTTAAGTGATGATTACATTTAAATGAGTGCTAGTAACAGCAGTTTACTAGCAAGAAAGAAAGTATTATATATATATATATATATATATATATATATATATATATATATATATATATATATATATATATATATATATATATATATATATATATATATATATATATATATATATATATACAGAAGATAAATGCAATAAAGTAAAGCTATCCTCAAAAATATTTAATAAAAAATAAAGATGCATGGAAAACAAATTGTGAATAGCAAATGAAATAAACCTTAGTGCATTAGGAAATATAGAACATCTGTGGAAGGTAATCTTGCTTTACTGATAAAAGAAATGTGAAATGATTTCTTCTTAATAATAATAGTAACCAAATAAGCAATGAATCAATTGAATGCTAAATCATATATTAATATAATACTAGTGCAAGATTATTTAAATCAAACATATAACACAAGTTGCAGATAATCTTTAATTACTAAAGGAAAAAAAACTGCTACATTGTCAATAATCCAGTAGATTGTAAATTTTATATTGTAATAATCTTTGTATTTGAATAAATGGAGCAAAGATGATTGGAATATGGATATGCAACCAGGAGAGTGTTTGCAATAAAAGTGTTTGAAATGACAATGATAGGAATATATAGATGTGCAACTGATCTAAATTCTGGGGAACAATTATAATACCAGTAAAAGTTTTTTTTCGCTTTGTTTTTGTTAGTTTGTTTAGGAACTTATATTTAAAGAAAAGAAGGGAAGAAAAACTTGCAACATCACATTGGTATATGTATTAATTCCATACTGTAAATATAGTTGTTATTACAAGAAGGGGGGGGGTAGATCAATAGATAATGAAATTAATATTTGTTTTAAATTTGGTTATTTATGTCATTAATTATTTGAAAGATATGTGTTTATCAAATAATGTTAGATAATTAAGATAAATAGAGGTGTTTAATAAGTAAATGAAGGATACTATAAAAATAATTAACAATATATATGTTATGAAGAGGGAATGGGTTTGTGTTTAAATATAAAATATTGAAAATGGGGAATGATGATATTTTAAATTTGATATTATGATTTAGGATGAACAATTTAATATAGTTATATGGAATTATAAGTAATTTTATTTGGTAATTTGTATAAGAAAATAGGTATAAGGAAGATAGTATACAAATATAAGTTAGAAATATGAAGGTAATAATTAAGTTGTTAGCTAAAGCAAAGGTAAGCATTGTGTTTGGGATAGACCAATGAGTGATCTATCAACATAGAGCTGAATCTCATAAATTGTAAATGAAAATTATTGCAGGAAGATATAAGGGTTCAGAGTTAATAGTACACAGCACAAAATTATTACTGATTGTATTTTAGTATATAGGTTGAGAATAAAACCATAGGAAAATGGAGTTTGAGATCGAAAAACTAATGGATGATTTTATAATTATTATAGTCATATTTTCTTAGCAAAATGAATAAATAAATAAATAAAGATGAAAAGATTAATATCATGGTATCTAAAAATACACAAAAGGTGACATTTTACCACATTATAATAACATTATTGTATTAAAGCAAGAAAATAATAATTAATGTTTTCCATTTTGTCTTTATAAGTGAAAGTCTAACTTATAATGGGTTGATAATTCCACAAGAATGAAAAAATGACTAGATAATGAAGACCTCCTGATTTGTGATATATAAAAAATATATGAAGGTATATATCACAGCAGCATCATACTCCATGTAAAGGTAATATTTATATTTGTTTAGTTATTTTTTTAAAATATCTAAAAGGCAAAAAAAAATGAAAGTTTTTTAATTGGTATAATGTTATTATATTATATTTGTATATAAATGTATTACTACTGTTATTTTACAGTACAGTTAATTAAAATGTTTATTATAATATTTTGTCAATAATATGATTAGAAGTTATGTTGTCATGCATTGTTATGTGAGAGGTCATCACAGTCACCTTGCAAGCAAGTAGTTGGTTGAAGAAGGTTGTCGGTTTGGCTACCGGCCGATGCTATGACATATGGAAAAAAAGTTGTTGTTTTGAAAGTTGACTTGGATATTAAAAGTTGCATTTCTTTTGGGAGAGCCATTGCCACTACATCACATGAATCTAAAGTGTACAGCTTGAGATTGAAATAAGAAATTAATCCAGTTCAAAACAATATATCCATCAACCAAGCATTCCATTTTTAAAAGAGATTTTAACTTGCAGTAAGCTACCTTGGTCACATAAGTCATTGATGGTGTTGAAAATTATTAAAGTATGCTTAACTGTAAGGAATTAAATTATGAATTATTTATTAGTAAAAGTATCAAATCTAATTACAATGTAGATAACAATAATAGTTTAAGAGTAAGTATTAGGAAACATAAATATGAAACAGAAGTACAATTTTAATAATAGGTTCAGATTATAAGTCTTTTCTTAATTAATACACTACCTATAGATTTTCAGTAAAATCACTCTTGATATTTTTGGAGGATTAAATAACTAATTAAAAATCAATGATTATCCTAACATCTTCCTAGTATAAATTTATTATTATGATTATTACATTCAAAGATCAGCCTTTCAAGCTAATTGTGCATGCATCTTTTGAGAGTGTTAAATAATAAATGAATACTTCTCTCTACAATACAAGATATAGTATTTATGCAGGAATAAAAGGAATCCTCTTTTTCCTACGACTCAAATTCTTTTATATGAGCAAATCTGAAATACTGTAGAGGAAAGCATGAGAGTAGAATTCTCACTTTAAATTACTATTTACAATGTTTGAATGAATGACGTCGGTGAAATTGTCTAGAATTTACTAAATGTCACTCTAACTGAAACTTAATTATAAGTAAATAAGCATTTATTTTTATATGTAGCTATGTGTACAATTGTATTACATTCAAAGATCAGCCTTTCAAGCTAATTGTGCAACATCGTAAATAGTAATTTAAAGTGAGAATTCTACTCTCACGCTTTCCTCTACAGTACTTCAGATTTGCTCATATAAAAGAATTTGAGTCGTAGGAATAAGAGGATTCCTTTTATTCCTGCATAAATACTATATCTTGTATTATAGAGAGAAGTATTCATTTATTATTTAACACTCTCAAAAGATGCATGCACAATTAGCTTGAAAGGCTGATCTTTGAATGTAATACAATTGTACACATAGCGTCATATAAAAATAAATGCTTACTTACTTATTATGATTATTGTTAGTTATAATCCTATACAAGTAATAAGAATAATATTCAGTATACAAAATATGACATAATTTTTCCCCCAGTTAATGGAAAATCGATAATCATAGATGTTAATTATATTTATTTAATCATTGTTGTTAGTCATGAGAGTATTAGATACTGCATAAGGAGGAGTGTCTGGATATTCTCACATCATTGGATAAATACTTTTGTATTTATTTAATGTTAAAGGGTATTCAATCTTGTTGATAGGATAGTAGACTCTCATAATTATTAATATCGACCGAAAATAATTAAAAATAGTAAGAGTCTTAAATGTTACCTAAATCAAGTTATAGGATTGCCTAATGAAGGCACTTGACATATCGTCTAGGGGTCTTTGTCCTATCGTCAGAGTACAATATATATGTTAAAATTGTATAATGATATAAATTTGAAATAATATAAAATGACTATACTAATCTAACTCCTTAATACTTAAGGGTTTTATTTTATTAAATAAAAGTATTCAGTTTGTCATTTTTATTGTATATTTTTATTTTAACATAAAATATGTAGATTGAATTGTCTACGATACTTATTCACGTGTTTTGTAATCTTTTCTATTTTACTAAAAAAATTTCGCTAACGCATCTATCCATTACGCACCTGGCAGTAAGTTTTCAAAATAACTTACTTCTTATTATTTATTTGGTATTTAATATTGAAGCAGATTAATGATTCTATTATCAAAAATATTTTATTATTTCCAAAGTTATTTCAAATGTTTTTTAATGTTTTTTAATTCTTTTGCAATTTTCTTCATAACCTATTGAACATTTTTTTTTGGTTATCTCAATTATGAATAAAATAAAATTCTAACAACTTCTAAAGTAAATCGCATATAATAATCCTTTTTTTTTTTTCATTTCTCTTTCTCTCTCTACCTTTATAGTACATACCTACAGCAAGGTCATACCGATTCATTAATTTACAATTATAAAAAAGCATTAGTGAAATTAGATTTTCTTTTTTTTTTTAAAGAAAAAAAATATTTAAGAAAGCTTTTTTTTTCCACATAAAAATCTTCTAGTTACAGAAAATAATTGGTATTAAAAGTTATTTGATACAAAAAATTTGCGAATAATCAATTACAGAATTAAAAATATCATTTATATTATATTCAGTTGTAAACGTACCATACGTAATGTACCCATATAAATACATGTGTTTATTTTGAGACACATTATATATATATATACACACACGTAAATAATGAGTAAATAGTTCCCATTATATGTAACTGAACCGGAAGCAACTGAAGATTCCAATGAATAATATCATGATTGCAATCCTATCACAACCATCTTTCAGTCCATTACGTTATAGATATATTATCCATTAATTAAAACTTAAAACAAAAAGTATATATTTAGGCTAGAAGGAACGTCTGGTTTGATAAATGGTCAGTAACAATTGTTGATATATTTCCATAAAGTGGTTTGTATCAATGTATTACTGCAGAACATTTTGAAACCTTCCAATTAAATTATACTACTTTTCTATCTATACATATACTAAATAAATGATGAAGGTACTAGTAAGAAATTGTGATCTGATCCAACTGAAATGCCTATCTTGGAAATGCCCATCATGGAATGCCCATCTTGGGATTATTTATCTTTTTTACATGTCTTTGACCTACGTTTCAATAATTTGTGATAGACTAGTACATAATATATATATAGTTTGTGTTAAACCATGTTATTTTTCATTACTTTTCACCATTTCAATGCAATAGTATCCACCATTGTAAAGGTTAACATTTCAAAGAAAAACTGTTAGATCTCAAAAAGTAATGAGATTTAGTCTAAGATAAAGAGTGAGACTGAATGTAAAATAGTTCAGTAATCAGAATATGTGGATTAACAAAATGTTTATTTTCTTCAGTTTTACCTTTAATTAATTTCAAGTTTATATTAGAAGACAGAGATAAAAATAAGTTGTCTCCTTATGATGTAGACTATGCTGTGCTTCATCAGCTCTATTTAAAGCAGTTGGTCTTTTTAAAATTTCATTCCACTTCTTATGGATTTACGTATATTATTTTGAAGAAATACAGACATTGGTTTGTATATATATATATATGTGTGTGTGTGATAAACAAAAACAAGTTACAATTTTTTTAACATGCCTATAGCTTGCATTTTATGATCACAGATGGAGCTTTACCAATAGCTCACTCAAGCTTGTTTACAAAAAATGCCGAGATGGAATCGAAAATTTAATATCTCTTTCAAATTGTCTCCAACCTTTAAATCATGGTTTCAAGCTAATTGGCTATTGTCAGTAAATGGTAGGAGGATCAGCATTTTTTGTAAACAAGCTTGAGTGAGCTATTGGTAAAGCTCCATCTGTGATCATATAGATAGATAGATAGATAGATAGATAGATAGATAGATAGATAGATAGATAGATAGATAGATAGATAGATAGATAGATAGATAGATAGATAGATAGATAGATAGATAGATAGATAGATAGATAGATAGATAGATAGATAGATAGATAGATAGATAGATAGATAGATAGATAGATAGATGGATGGATGGATGGATGGATGGATGGATGGATGGATGGATGGATGGATGGATGGATGGATGGATGGATGGATGGATGGATGGATGGATGGATAGATAGATAGATAGATAGATAGATAGATAGATAGATAGATAGATAGATAGATAGATAGATAGATAGATAGATAGATAGATAGATAGATAGATAGATAGATAGATAGATAGATAGATAGATAGATAGATAGATAGATAGATAGATATTAATCGACAAATGGTGAATATAAAAAATAAAATGTATAACATTTTAAAAGGTAATAATTTAATAATGATTATAAAATGAATATATATGTAAAATATAAAATTATATTTCCATGTATATTTATATTCATGTATTTGTATTATGTTTGTTATACTTCTGAAGAAGATTGCTGGGACAATTGAAATTGTCATATTAGGTAGTAAAAATAAACATTGGAAAAGTAATAAAGACTATAGATGATATTAATAGTAAATGAATTTGCAATGCAACATGAAAGATGAAGTTAAATAATATTATTTATATCACTTTATTTATAATAATCATTATATTAAGTGTAGGATTGTTTTATTTAAATGAATGCTCAAAAATATTTTAGCATATATTCTTGCTACTACTAAAGAAACACATTTTTATTTACCTTTTTTAAGAATAACCCAATAATGTTAGTGGATGAATTTAGTTTTTTGACAATATAATAACACTCAGTATTTAATGAAAATATTAACTCACTTTTGTCATTACACATTTCATAATATATAATTTTAATGTCCATCTTAATTTTTTAAAGCATTCTTGTTTTTTACTTGAATGGAAAATAAATGTAAATTCACTAAATTTGTGAACATATAACAGTAATGAGTTAACAATTAATTTTATATTATTTGTTATTTTCATTATGCCATGTCTTAACACCAATAAGTTACATTAATTTTATAATCTATATTTCAATTTTTGTTTATCCTACATATTAATAGTACTAAACCATATATTTTTGTGTAAATTATCAGAAGTCATCTAGTTATATCCAGTTACAAATTCATTAACTAATATTGGGTTGATGCTTATTCTAAGGTTGATGCTAGTTAAAACTAATTTCAATTTATATTAAAATTTCTGTGATGTTTGTTTTTTGTAGTTTTAAAAATTAATTTACTCTTAGAAGTAAATGTGACTGTTTTTAAGTAAATACTATAAAAGTAATCCCCTTCAATTAATGATTTTTGATCTGTAATAACATTTTAAAATGGAGAATTTGATTTAAATAAATATCTATTATTTCTTTTTTGCCTATATTTTTGGGAATCATTTTTTTGGAGGTATTATATAAATATTCTTTATAACTAAACATTAATATGTAGATATATATTAAAATACAGGGATAAGTAAAAAAATATTGACACAAAGCTAGCAATATAGTTCTTTGAAAAACAGCAGGCATCTTAAAGACCTTTGTAGTAAGAAAAATCAAAACAGCATCATGAATATTATTGATGTTTCCTAAATAAGTGATGTTTTTTGTTAAAAATTCACAAATATAGTTCCAATTTAATTATAATTTTTCCAATATATGAAGTATTGACAAAAAACTTTTGAGTCTAAAGATTATTCTTTTTAAAACAAAAGTAAAATAATGTAGTACATTATTGGATTATTTAGACATACCTTGCTTTCTATCCTCATATTACCTTTTTAAAGCATCCGCACTAACATCTTTTAAATTGTAATTAAAATCTGCTTCTATTCTCCATGCTTAAATTCTCATATATTTTTAAGCAAATCCTTTAAAATTCATTCGCTGAATTATTCCAATCAGTAAAGAATATTACTGATTGAATTAATGATCTCTACATTATCTCTTATAAAATATCATTAAATTAAATTGTTTAATACATTACATTAATACAATGGAATGACTATATCATGCTTCTACAATAAATTTGACAGAATAACTCATTTATATGCAATTATTTTATGTGATGAATTTATATATGTCTAAAAATCTATCAAAACAATTAAAAGTGATTTATATTCCATGACTGCCTACCATCCAAAGTAAAATTTGTTGAATTTTTTTATATTGTTGAATTCTAAAGCACGAGTATTTTTTTTCACTATTAATTATTAAAGTTTATATAATTGTATTTTGAACATTAAAAATAATATGAAACTTATTTTTGAAGCAATAAACAGAAAACAGAGATTACAAAAAAAATTATGAAGTTCTCATTTGGGTTTTATATAGTTGAGCTAAGTATTTACTTAATTTAGCTTCAGTAATATTCACTTGTACATTCGCTTTTCTCATATACAACCATAGCTCCATTTTCACATAGAATTTTTATATTTTTTTAAACTTCTATTTTGCATCTGTTCATGCAAAATTGCATTCTAATAGATTATCTCATACTATTTTCCCATTCTTTATTCTCTGAGTCTATTGTGCATATATTCTTTTTGTAATAGTATTTTTATATCAGGTACTTTATAATTTCTATCAAAAAAATGCAATATTTGTCAAATAGTTATAGTTGTTAGATTAGTAAAATGGTTTGAATCTACACTGTTACTTCATTAAAAATGGTTCATACAAAGGTTACTGCAGATCTTATATAGAGACTATTCTCTGAACATTCAAATGGGATAGTTTCATTTCATATTAAAACTTATATCACGGATGTTTTTTTATCTACCCAGATTTTGGCAAAGTTCATAAACCTATTTTCTTGTTTTGTAAATGAATAATAAAATATTCTTACATACATAAAGAACATATGAATAAAAATAAAATGTCAAAAGAAATAAAGACTTATTTAAATGTTAACTTATTTTAACAATAGTATTTAATTAATCAAATAAATCATATTATATTAAACAATATGGCAACAAACAATATAACATCACAAATTAGACACTCATATAACATGGAAGAAATCAATGTTAATTAACACATATATTTTTAATGGAAATCAAAAGAAAATGCAATAATTAATAATTTACATTAATTTCATTAAAGGATTATGATATATTAATTTTATATATCTTGATTTTTCTGAGGTCTAAATAAGATATCCTGTTCTAGAGAACATTAGTATAAAATAAATAGACTTTGAATTTATTCTAATCAAATGTTTATCTTTTTTTGATTACTCTTCAACATCATACCCATACAATTCCATCACGAAGTTTGGGATGTTTATTTCTTACTATATCTATGGAGCAATAATTTATTGTATTAGAAACTTGACTTTCCATTTTGTTAATATACATACTCTTTATTTAATTTATTTGTTTTGAAAACTATTTTATATTGGTATGGTATTATAAGACTGGTAATAATTGTACATAGAATGTGTGATGTTTCCTCTATTTGGTTATTTCTTTATACAAGCTTAATTATTATAAATGTTTATGGATATTGAGTGATATGTAAGTATGATCTATAAATGTGTCAAGAATTAAGATTTTCTCTGATCACCAATGAAATAACTAAAAATTACCTCATAAAATTGTTGTCTATAATTGACCAAATGATCTCACTTTCTTAATAAGATATATGGGAGACAAGTTTAGAAAATTGTGTGACAATGAAAATTAAGTTTTACTTACATTTTCCAAGTGTTATGTAAGAATCACTAAGAGCTTTATTTAATAGCCTATCAAACATTCAAAATTATATATATATATATATATATATATATATATATGTTTTGAATGTATATATATATATATATATATATATATATTGTAACAGGCACATACATATGTTACATTATTTTTTATTAGTAAACATTAATAAAAAGTCCGCCAATAAAATTTTCTTTTTTAAGAATTAAAAACTGAAAATTAAAAAATCATCTTAAACTCACATATATATAAAATCACACAGTTAAATAATTATTAAAATAAAACTTTATTAAAAAAAGAGTAGTTTAAAACTAAATTTTCAGAAAAGATTTAGAGATAAAAATATATATTTAAGTTTGAAAACAAATTAATTAATCTTTTGTAAAATGGAAATGATTATTTTAATTAGTAAACTAGCCTTTGGGCATTTAAATGTATAAGTATCGGTCAGATAGGAAAACAATAGAAACTTTTAGCAAATGAAAGAAATCCATCAGGAAATCGGACCTCAACGAAAAGGTTTTTACCATCATGACGTAATGTTGAGTTAATCCACAAAATTATTATAAAAGGAAAGGTTTGAAAATACAAGAGTTAGTTGGATATTATGAGTGGACAGATATGTTTTAGTGCGGAGTTGAAGGAAAAGGAATTGAAAAGACGCACTCTTCAATCCCTTCAGTTCTGCTAGGAAGAAAGAGAAATGAACTATCGTTTTCTACATTGAGGACCAGCTGGAGTAAAAAACCTCCAGATGAATAAATAAAACGGCCAACAAAATACCAATCTTTTTTGGATGGTGTGGGAATTCATGTTCAAATGGCAGACAACAGATAAAGAGGAACTGTTTAAAACCGTTAGAACTTTATAATTAATGAACATTAAATTAAAAACTTTCCGTATTTAAATAATACAAATAGAATCCTATCTGACCAATGTAAATTAATATTAATAATGTCATTTGATGTATTTTTTTTTTATTTAAAATCATTTCCATTTATTTTTTTGTTCTTTTAAGTTTCTATTATGATTTTTGTTTTTCGTTAGACTAAATTACATAAATGTTAAACTTTAGTCAGGCATGAATGGCTATATAGATTTGTAAAGTTATATTAGGGGAGGGTAATCTTAGGTTATTTGTTTCGTGGTTGAATTGGGTCGATGAATTGGATATATTGATGTAGTTAGTAGATGTAATTTGAGTTTCACTTTGGGAAGAATTGCATTATATGCTGCACACTTCCATTTTGCCTAAGGAAGGGATTATATGACATAGAATGCTGTTCCTTTAATTGGAGTTTTTTTATTGCTCTTCTTGTCAGATAGATGTCGTATTCCTATCTGATGAGAGGCAATTTCTTCTTTTAACCTTTTGTGCTGCCGTATTTCATATTACATTGAATGCATCAATGTGTCAGATGAATTGACTTTAGTTTAACCGTAAACTTTTAGCCTAAGGTTAAATAAGAATAGAATATTTTTTAAAAATGCAAATCTATGTAGTCCATTCATAATCGACACTCTAAATAAAATTGCATTAAATTTAAGTTGGGTATGGATGCTTGCATGGGTTCTGTACCAGTTAATTATGTTTTTGGTTTTCATATTTGATCAAAATATATAGACATTCGGGTAAATACTGATACCTTACGGTGAGTATCTAAGATGTATTTATTCGGATGTCTTTTAAGTTATTGGTGTTAATGCGGTGTCTTATGATGAACACTATTGGGTTTCTTGTATTCCCTATGCAATTGACAGTATCAATGATTTTGTATTTTGATCATTTATGTTTACTTTGAAATGTTTTTAACCGTGTAATCTATGTAACCGATCTATACTCAACATTATAAAACAAACTTTCAGAAATCCATCTGTGCGAACTTAATTAAAATGTAATCTTATAATATTATAAAAATTAAAATGTAAATTTAAATTATAAAATCAAATTAAAATCTAAAATAAACATACTAAAACAATAATGTTAAATTTTATATATATATATATATGTGCATAAATAAATGTTTGTATGTTAATTACTGGCAGTGGCTTATTTTATTCTCTTTTTAAATTATTCTTAGGTAAGAATTTTTTTTATGAATATAAATCTCTGCTACTCCCTGAGCTAGTGACATGGGCTAATGACCAGATATCAAAATATATTTATTAAAATAAAAAAAATAAAAAAGTTTTTTTTTGACTTACGTATCTGCCTACTTTATAAATTTTTCTAGGTTCAAATGCCAAGATGGTGCCCTGTAGTGCAGATCACGTTAAGTGTTATTCTCCGGATCGTTATAACTGGTTACCCAACTTGGGCCGATCTTTAATAAACTACCAGGGCCCTGAGTAAATTTCTTTTTTCAAAATGAAATATTTTTATCTGTTACATAAAGTCGTATACTTTAAATTTTATAAAAGCACTGCCAGAAAGAAATTGCTCATATATATTAAACACAAGAAAGTATAAATAATTTTAAAACTAATTTTTGTTAAAAAAAAGTCAAAAGGTTGCAATAAATATGTTTTTTTATTTGTTGATATATATTATGCTTTAACGTGTATAGGCACGCACAGCCACATAAGTTTATGATCGAAATGTGGTACCTTACGATGAGTACCATTGGGAATTTACTTCAGTGTAATCCTATTTAAGCATTTTAATCAGTCATAAATAAGTTGGTGGTATTTATAATTGTGCTGCAAATATACACGTATAAATCCATTATCTTTCAAAATCTATTTAGTTCAATGCAACCTTCTTAAATAAATAATTTAAATAACTTGCTTGTCATGCCATGTCTAAAAATAAAATGTATAAAAAAATAATAGAACTCTTGTGGGGAGGAGGTGTAGACATGGATGGTCCTTAGGAAAATGATAGTCAACATTTTTTTTTGTATATAGTCTTTATACTAACCGAATGCTTTGTAAATTTTGTTAATTATGTACCATAATTACTAACTCTAAGTAATTTTTTTTTTTTTGTGTTCATTTTTTTTTAAGCAAGTTTACTGATATGTAATGGGCACATATGTACGTTACATTATTTTTTATTAATAAACATAAAAAAAAAAAAGTTTGCCAATAAAAATTTCTTTTTTAAGAATTAAAAACTGAAAATTAAAAAATCATCTTAAACTCGCATATATATAAAATTGCACAGATAAATAATTATTAAAATAAAACTTTATTAAAAAAGAGTAGTTTAAAACTAAATTTTCAGAAAAGATTTAGAGATAAAAATATATGTTTAAGTTTGAAAACAAATTAATTAATCTTTTGTAAAATGGAAATGATTATTTTAATTAGTAAACTAGTCTTTGGGCATTTTAATGTATAAGCATCAGTCAGATAGGAAAACAATAGAAACTTTTAGCAAATGAAAGAAATCCATCGGGAATTGGACCTCAACGAAAAGGTTTTCACCATCATGACATAATGTTGAGTTAATCCACAAAATTATTATAAAAGGAAATGTTTGAAAATAAAAGTTAGTTGGTTATTACGAGTGGACATATATGTGTTAGTGCGGAGTTGAAGGAGAAGGGATTGAAAAGATGCACTCTTCAATCCCTTCAGTTCTGCTAGGAAAAAAGAGAAATAAACTATCGTTTTCTACATTGAGGACCAGCTGGAATAAAAAACCTCTGGATGAATAAATAAAATGGCCAATGGAATACCAATATTTTTTGGACGGCATGGGAATTCACATTCAAATGGCAAGCAACAGATAAAGATGAACTTTTTAAAACCGTAAGAACTTTATAATTAATGAACATTAAATTAAAATCTTTCCGTATTTAAATAATACAAATAGAATCCTATCTGACCAACGTAAATTAATATTAATAATGTCATTTGATGTATTTTTTTTTATTTAAAATCATTTTAACTTATTTTTTTTGTTCTTTTAAGTTTCTATTATGATTTTTGTTTTTCATTAGACTAAATTACATAAATGTTAAACTTTAGTCGGGCGTGAATGGCTATATAGATTTGTAAAGTTATATTAAGGGAGGGTAATCTTAGGTTATTTGTTTCGTAGTTGAATTGGGTCGATGTATTGGATATATTGATGTAGTTAGTAGATGTAATTCGAGTTTCGGTATGGGTAGAATTGCTTCATATGCCGTGCACTTCCGTTTTGCCTATGGAAGGGATTAAAAGATGTAGAACGCTGTTCCTTCCAATGGAGTTTTTTTTTATTGCTCTTCTTGTCAGATAGGTGTCGTATTCCTATCTGACGAGAGGCAATTTCTTCTCTTAAGCTTTTGTGCTACCGTATTTTGTATTACATTGAATGCATCAATGTCTCAGATGAAATGACATTAGTTTGACCGTGAACTTTTAGCCTAAGGTTAAATAAGGAGAGAATATTTTCTTTAAAATGCAAATCTATGTAGTCTATTCATACTCAACACTCTAAATAAAATTGCATTAAATTTAAGTTGGGTATGGACACTTGCATGGGTTCATTGCCAGTTAATTATGTTTTTGGTTTTCATATGTGATCAAAATATATAGACATTCGGATAAATACTGATACTTTAAGGTAAGTATCTAAGATGTATTTATTCGGATGTCTTTTAAGTTATTGGTGTTAATGTGGTGTCTTATGATGAACACCATTGGGTTTCTTGTATTCCCTATGCAATTGACAGTATCAATGATTTTGTATTTTGATTGTTTATGTTTACTTTGAAATGTTTTTTAACCTTGTAATCTATGTAACCGATCTATACTCAACATTATAAAACAAACTTTCATAAATCCTTCTGTGCGAACTTAATTAAAATGTAAACTTATAATATTATAAAAATTAAAATGTAAATTTAAATTATAAAATCAAATTAAAATCTAAAATAAACATACTAAAACAATAATGTTAAATTTTATATATATATGTGCATAAATAAATGTTTGTATGTTAATTACTGGCAGTGGCTTATTTTATTCTCTTTTTAAATTATTCTTAGATAATAATTTTTTTTATGAATATAAATCTCTGCTACTCACTGAGCTAGTGACACGGGCTAACGACCGGATATCAAAATATATTTATTAAAATAAAAAAAATAAAAAGTTTTTTTTTTGACTTATGTTTCTGCCTACTTTATAAATTTTTCTAGTTTCAAATGCCTAGATGGTGCCCTGTAGTGCAGATCACATTAAGTGTTATTCTCTGGATCGTTATAATATATTATAAGTTTTTGGACTGTACCGTAGATGATTTTTCATTAAACACCGATATTTTGATGGACTAGCATCTGCCATTATCAAGGTTAACTTTTGAAAGAAAAACTGTTAGATCTTAAATAATAATATGACTGTGTGTGAGATTTAAGATCTAATGGTTTTTCTTTCAAAAGTTAACATTGATAATGGCGGATGCTAATCTGTCCAAATATCGGTGTTTAATAAAAAATCATACACGGTACAGCCCAAAAACTTATAATTAGTCTACATTATACAACCGTGAAAACATTATATATATATATTGGAAATATTCATATATATATATATATTGGAAATATTCATATTCATCATCAAAGTATTTTAAAAAAGAAAAAAAAAGTTTGTTGATCTTGTTTGATTTTTCTTTGGCTTAATAAATAGATAATGGTAGATCTTGAAATATAAGTTTAAATTGATAACCATGGCAACCTAAAGCTTTTTAAATATTATTGTTTATTGCTAATTCTAGCTTCAAAATGCTAAATTCATTATAATCAAACTCAAGAAAAATGTATAGGCAAATAAATAAATTCTGGAAATAATTTAGCATGATATAAAAGTATACTTGAATAGGATCAATGTTATTATATTTACATATTTCATTTCTGTTACTGCAGTCACTATACAAACATTATTACATATAATTCAATGTGTTTATGTTTCATGAACATTTGTTTATGAATTAATTTTAAAAAAATATTATTATGAAAAAAAAAACATATGTAAATTACTTATGCTTATAGAAGGTATCAAGGTTGTAATATCAATTCTTTATTTAGATTTAAAAATAATAGGAAAAATCACATCGAACTTAGATTTCATTTCAATGTATCCATTTTTCTCCAAACTTACATCACACTTGCAAAACAAAGTGTAAAGACACTGGAACATATCATTTGCCATTGAGATATATTTGAGTGAATTCCAACAGTTGTTATGATAGCATAATGTCAGAAAGAGTATGCTATATATAACCAGAAAAGACCATAATAAGGACTCTCATCTTTTTGTCATTGCCAAGAACAGATGTGTTTCTGTGGTCTTTTATATAAAAATTCTTCAATAATTTTGAAACTGTTAAACTATAAAAATATGGAAGAATAGAAAGCTATTATCTGCCCATTTATCCAGTTGAATGGTAGTTTGTGAAAAAGTTCCAAAGAAGATGGCAACAAAATGTGAGAACAAAAACCTATTAAAAATGTGCTGTATGAAATCGGCTATTTTTAAAACAAAAAGATTCCAGGTTTAAAAATCAGAGTATAACTACTATTGCATTGGATGGATACCATGTTACAAGCTAAGAAAATATTCAGGATCATTTGGATTAATTTATATTATAAAAATGTTAGTTAAATTCCACTATCCTTTTTAAAAAGAAAAAGGAAACTAAGGGCTGTTAGTAAAGTTAATGGATTATTCTATCTGAATATTATCACCAATGAAAGGAAACAGTGAAAGTTCAACTTATCTTTCCTCTGAAATAAACTCCTTTGCATCTTAGGACTGAGGATAAATAAACTACAATGAATCAATGGATAATGAAAATGGACAGATGTTCACTGAGGGTATGATTTTTATGCATATGTATAAATATTTTTATATATTTTTCAAAATAATAATTTACATTTTATTTATATCATAAATAGTATGCATTTAGATTTAATAGGGTATACGAAATGAAAAGCTCATAGAGATTCATTTAAACAAGGCAAAGGTCTCTCCATACAGTAGTGCCACCCTGTGCCAATCAGAGTAATCAATGGATTCCAGAAGGCTTGTGCATAAAATCCCTATCTCTGTCCTACTCATCCAATATCTCCTGACTAGTTTCTGGCTGCGGGCCTTCATCAGTGAGAAGCCTTGAATCTGAGAGCACTGCACCTAGATCTTAGGATCTAAGGCAACCATACAGCAGCCACCTTTTATCTCTACTTAACTACAAAACTATGAGAATGAAATTGAAAACACAATAATATTTTCAATCTAAGCTCAATAGCTTATATAGTCATATGAGTTGCATTAGATCCTAATATCTAGGTGCAGTGCTCTCAGATCCAAGGCTCCTCGCTGATGAAGGCCACAAGGCAGAAACTAGTCCGGGGATATTGGATGAGTAGGCACTAAATAACGATTTTATGCACAAGCCTTCTGGCATTCATTGATTATTCTGATTGGTACAGGATGGCACTATTCTATGGAGAGAGTTTTGCCTTGTTTAATAACAATTATGTGATAGTATAAGAGATGGTGATCATGTGATGTTTAGAGATTCATTTACAGATTATTTATACTCTTGTGTTAATACAACATATGTTTTTTTTTTAATATTCCGCTTGGATTTTGTATGTTTTAAATTTTAACTTGAAATATCGGACAGAAAAGTAGTTTAAATATAGTTTTATTTTATGTTTGCTCAATTATTATGTTAATGAACAAATAGGAATCCATTTTATTTAATTTTATATATTTGGTATCTGTTATCTAGAAAATTATTCATTATGACATTCAAATCTCTCCTCCCATTTATTTTTTTATGTATATGTATCATTAGTTTTTGCAACACAGTTTAGAGTTACCCACATAAATTTTATCATTTTTTTATTAATTCAATATATCAGAAATATATATTAATCTCCTATTGTATTTTGTTATTAATTTTACCAATTTTTTTTTTTATATAATCCAATAAAGTGAGTTGATCTAAATGCTACGACTCCTTTAATTTTTTTTTTATTGGGATTGGTAGAGGATTTTGTTATTTTAAAATAAGGTTCAAGATTGAAACTGAACTTGGTAACTGAACTAGAATATAAAATATGGTATGTTCTGCATATTATCATTTTTTTTTAAATTTTATTTGCATATAAATTTTATATAAATTTTTGCATTCGAATATTATACACTATGTTTTATTTTAGTTAATATTATCGGTAAGTAATATCATTAGCCTAGAGATTACTATTTCTTTGCTTGTGTAATCCCGTCATAAAAATCTAAATAGATCGTATTTTGTCATTGGTTTAGAATAACTTGTCTTAAATACTTTTTAAAGTTCTCTAAAATGAAGAGTACAAATTTCATTGACTGGGTTAATTGAATATTATCTTTGAATTGGAATAAATGTCAATAATAATACTGTAGTTTAATTGTTACCAAAGCTAATTTCATATTCGATTATTTGAAGATTCAATAAATAATATTAATATTTATAGGTTCATAAACATCCAATGGAAACTTAATATATCTTTTATATAATGTGATTGCGCATTGTAGAGTTAGAAATTAGCTAATAGATTTGTTTATAATATATTCTCATTGAGTATTCTATTTTAAAAAATAAACTAAGCAATAATTAATTATCGCTTTATTCGAAGATATGAATAAATTATTTATACATTACATTATAGCGTCTTATTAAACTAGATGTACATTAATTTGTTTAAACATTTCAATATGTTTTCAAAGTATTTTCCAAAAGGATATAAAACTAGTTGATTTCAATAGAATATTGTTAATTAAATATTAAAGAAGAAATAATTAGCTATCGCTTTATTGAAAGATTTGAATAAAATGTTTATGCCTTGTATTTAGCGTTTTATTTAACTAGATATACATTTGAGTCGAATATTATTTTGTTTCAACATTTAAAATAGCATCTATATTTAAAATGTTTTGTGAAATGCAATTATAGTTATTTAGAAGCTCATCTGTTTAGATAAAATGCAGTATCATTAAATATTAAGAACATTTAAATTACTATAATAACAATAGATTAATAAAGTATATTGGAATCTGCTTTAGTTATTGATTTTATTTGATTTTCATTAAATTGCTAATCAAATAGTTAGCTTAATCATATATTATTGTTTAGGGCAATGATATACGATTTCAATACTCATTGCTGTTTACATTGTAAACGTGATAGATTTGTTTATGTCTGGAGCAGATAATCTCATCATTCTTTCGCTTTACATATAGCTTAAACAAATTAGGCTTTAGTAGAGATTATTAATGCTTTATGATTGTTTATTACATAATGGTGGCCCAATTGATCTGATTAGATTAAATTAGATTTTTTTTATTTTGGAACAGATCAGATTGATAATACTCACCATCATCAGCATTGACAGATTTAGGCAGTTACAATATATATATATATATATATATATATATATATATATATATTTATACTATATATATATATATTGTAACTATATATATATATATATATATATATAAATAGAACATTAAATGCAATGATACTATTATCGATATTTATTGTTTCATTCAAATAAACTTTAACATTTTGCTTAAATTAAATAATAATAGTATAATTTTAATATTCAGATAGAGAATCATTATAATTTTGATTTTATTATTTTACTTGAGTATAAAGTAATTATTTTTAATAATCATTAACTGTTTCTATGGCTTCTGAAAGACAATTTGAATAATTTATTAAATGAAATACAATAGTAAGTTATATTGATTAGAATAAAGTTAAATTTCTCTGCAATCCTTTTAATGGCATTTTAAATAGGTAGAGAGTGAAGGCAATTTTAAAATAAATGATAACAATTTGTTCTCACTTTAGGTCTTTTAGAGTTTTCTTAAATGTTTATAAAACTGTTAGTTGTTTGCCTGAATGAATTCTCAATACTTTTAATGAATATACCTTTAAAATACATAGTAGAAATATATATATATATAAATTTTACTAAAGTTAAAAAACCTTTGAATCTTTATAATATATAGTGTTAATCTTTCAATAGGTTGACATTTCTATTATTCTCCCTGGTGTCAATTTTTCGTTAGCTATAAATATTTGTTTTTTTTATTTATTTAAATCTTTATTTTATATTACAATTCAATAAATTGGGATTGATTTGCGCGTGTTTACAAATGAAAAACAGCATTAAAATATTTGAAATGTGCAAATATTGATAAAAATATTATAAAGTAAAATATGTAATGCAAACAATATTTTTTAATTATTGGATAATTACAACATGACTAGTGGAAAATATAAATTTACTAAATTTTTAATGATTGGACTTCATTCCTATAAAGTGAACAAATTAATGCTAAATTATGATAAATCTATGAAATTCTGCGCCAAAATTTAAAATTATTAAAATTTAGCAGAAAATTCATACTAATCCTATGATAAATTTTTTTATACTTTTACGTTATCAAGTTTTTGATAGTTATCAAGTTTTGATAAACACGTAATGACTATTACTAATCATTTATTAAACTAGAGATTTTCTCAAGCACAGATATTAACTTTAATCCAAGGTAAAGTTTAATATATCTGATTTTCAGCACACACACGCATGGTTATTTACATTTCTTTTTCTCACATGCTGTAATATCTTTTTATAGATTAGACAACTTCCATATTTCTCCATTCTTTTTATTTCATAAATAAATTAATTTAAATATTTTTTAGAATTTGGAAATTGTTATACCTGTCAAGCAAAAAAAGTAATGTTGTTTATCAATTATTTTGTGAATGTTATGTTATCATGTATGGGTGAATTGAGGTGCAGTATTGATAAAATATTAAAGGAGAGTAAATTTTTATATAAGCATGTGGAAAATAAAAATAGTAATGATTTAATGATTGCTTCAGTTTTATTGGATCATGAAAGAGCATGTAAATATACAATTTAACTTTGATATTGAAAGATTCCTCATGAAGAGAGAAATCATAATTAACGAAAACTTAAGAAGGCAATATTAATAAATAGAAATAAAATAAATATAATTAATAAACAAGCTGCTAACAGTAAACTTGACGATTCATGGGAGTTCAGTTGATGACATTTGTTTCTGTTATGTTTTTTAAACAATTAATGGCAGTTGAGGAAAGTTAAGGTATTGATCAATAATATCTCTGCAGATTGAAAGACTATATAATACTTAATTACTGTTAAATTTATTATTTTATTGTTATTACAATAGTTTTTAATTAGCAGACATTTTATTTGTATTATATATATATATAACGAAACTTAAATATATTCCAAACAACGGTAAACAATTTATAATATAATATAAACAAAAACTCATAAAAAATATTTTTGATTATATTCATAATCATTATCAACTCAACTTTGATTCCATTTTGAAAGTTGAGTTGATAATGATTATGAATATAATCGGAAATATTTCTTTATGAGTATTTGTTTATATTATATTAAATTGTTTACCGTTGTTTGGAATATATTTAAGTTTCGTTATTATATTATTAATAATAGTGGACATTTTATTTTGTTATATATATATATATATATTGGAACAAAATAAAAAGGTTCCCTATATATTTGGACAACATTTTATAACTATTATGGAAATATGATGATGAAATAACCCTTATTATTGTTCTTAAAGTCAGAGTGTCATTTTTAGCAGGATAAAAATGAAAGTATCTTCATCTTTTAATGGACCACAGTTTTAGGAGCCATTTATAACAACTTAGATATAACAAAACCATGATAGAGTGATCCTGTTTTATTATGGCCTGCGAATTGTGGGACTACTTATAATAAAATAAATATATGTGTGTGTTCCAATATCAGTTATACTCTAAATTATTTAGGTGGCTTTTGCAATAGATCAAAAATATGCATTTGGAAATAATAACTCTAATATAACCTGAATAAAATATAGCTCAGTCATTTGTCACCCTATGTAACTGAATGAAAATGAGCCCTGAAGTTAGACATTATTTTAACTGAATAAAATGTAATTCAAATAAAAATGATAATAATTTTATATTGTTCATAAATAATAGTATGTTTCATAATTGAATGAATATAACAAAGTAAGCTAACAAATGCTAATCAATAAATAATCATTAAATATTTAGAATAATCTTTTAACTAACTACCAATCTGACGATTAAGTACACTAAAACAAAACAGTGATGATAATATTTATTATAGCTTCATGAATTCAAACAGTATTTATAATAAATAAAAAATAAATAAAATTACCATTTCAGATATTCTTAATAGAATTCCTACTTGAAATAGATTAAAATAAAGCAATTAAATGAAGTATTATCTCAAAACAGTGATATGTGCTCAAGATATATTTTACTTATAATCAAATGAAAATAGTGATAAATCATTTAACAACCAAAGCCTAATAAACCTAACAAATCAAACAACAATTATAATAATATAAACTTATGCTAAAATTTAATGATGTTCATATATAGTAAAGTAATTCATGAATTATTGAGATAATAGATTCCATATGTACTATAAGTTTACAATATTTATAATATATAAATAAATATATGACCCAATAATCAATTTTAAATCCTATTTTAAAAAATGATAGTGATACTAACTCAACCTAGCAACACTCATATATTAACTTACTTTTACTAATTAATCTAGTTACAATAAAATGAAATCCTTATGATGATGCAATATCAATAATTTTATAAGATAGACTTGAATCTACAACACCCAATGATACCAGTATATAAATACAGTATGTTTCTATTCTATATTTAATTAAATACCATTAAGTAATTATGTTAGTTTATTTTAAATTTTCTATAAGTAAATTATTAAAACTATATATTACTCCATGAAAAAATATAAAAAGAATTATTAGCATTTATTATAATTAAATAATAAAATTTAATTGTTAATTGTATTTTTCATTGACATCAGTTAACTTTAAAGATAATTAAAGTAAGTCATTCTGGTTTTTAACAGAACAAAATATACTACTATCAATTTTATAATTTAATAAGATTAAGATATTATTGATGAACCATGAACTGAATACTGTCCTTATGCAAACAATAATTTAAATAAATCATTAATATATATGATTATAATTATTATAAATGTTTATATGCAGTCAGATAATAACTATTGAATTTAATTTTTTAAAAAATAGTAATATAAGCATACCCACTATAACAATCCTGGGATTTGATTTCTGAATTATGTGATATAATTATTTTGGTTGTTTTTTTATCTCTGGTGTTGGCCATGGGATGATGTTGATGCTAATCAAAAACATATACATATAACGATTCTGGGCCGGACATAATGATCGATTTGATCTAAAAAGATCTGATTTCTTAGATTTGTAATAAAATATTCTACTAACTAATACTATTATATGATGTTAGTTTTTTCATTTTTGTAAATGTTTATTAATCTTATATTGTTTTTGAGTTTGTTTGTGTGTGTCTTTAATGTTACAGTGTTTTTGTAATTTTTTGGGGGGATCTTTATGTGTGTCTTTTTAAAGCTACGGTCTTTTTTTTGCAAGAGTAAATCAAAAATTTTATTCAAAAGCAACATGTAATAAGTAAATGTTTATTAATATTATCTTGTTTTTGAGTTTGTGTGTGTGTCTTTAAAGTTTCATGGCTTTTTCTAATTTTTTGTTTGGACTTTATGTGTGTCTTTTTAAAGTTACGGTATTTTTTTGCAAGAGTAAATCAATAATTTGATTCAGAAGCAATACAAAATAAGTCAATGTTTATTAATCTTAGATTGTTTTTTAGTTTGTGTGTGTGTTTTTAAAATTATGGGGCTTTTTCTCATTTTTTTTTTGGACTTTATGTGTGTCTTTTTTTAAAGTTACGGTATTTTTGGTCAAGAGTAAATCAATCATTTTATTAAAAAAGCAATACGTAATTCTAAATCTATCAAAAGTAATGTAATTTATAAACAACAATTTAGAATTGATACCCAACTTCTATTAGTAAGGACCGTCATTGAAAGACTCAATTGAAAAATGATACCCAACTAATTTCTATTTTCGGTTTCTTTGGAGACAGTAATGAATCTGGAAGTGGGTTGTTTTTGTTAAGTCTGTCTATATAAAAAGGGTACCATTATTGAAATACTAAATTTAAAAACGATAGACAACTAATTTGCATTTCTTTTGACAGTAATTAATCAAAAAGTAAGTTTCTTTCTCTTTTTTTTGGTAAATATATGTGTATATATATCCCCCCCCCCCCCCCCCCCCCCCCCCCCCCCCCCCCCCCCCCATATATATATATATATATATATATATATATATATATATATATATATATATATATATATATATATATATATATATATATAACCATAATTCAAATACTCAATTGAAAAAAATCAAACCCTGTTGAATTTGCTTTTTTTTTTAAGACAGTAATTAATCAGGAACAGGGTTGTTTTTGTTAGTGTGTAGATATAAAAACTAATCTTATTATGAAATAATAAATGTCAAAAAAAAATAATACCCAACTAATTTTTTTTTCTGGACAAGTAATTTCTAATAATTAGACACTGGGTTGATTTTGTTTGTGTGTGTATATATATAGCAAAAGTAACTGGTCATGGATGAATTCTCATGAAAACGGTACTTTTTGCATGATCCTTGAAACTGTTTCCATTCCACACCCTTAAAAGCAATTTTTGAGAGTTACCCCTTCGTAATGGAATCTTCAGGACATTATTACTAAACTTACAACAGTAAAGTAAGTTACACCACATTAAAGAAAAATATACATCTTATCAAATTTTAAAAAAAAACTACAACTGCTTCAAATACACACCCTCTCACACGAAACTACAGAGAAAATAGATATTCTACTATTATGAGAAAATGATGACCAAAATCAACTACTATGGCAGCCAATCAAGGCATTTCTTTCTCTTTGCTTTTAGCATAGAAAAAAGCCATAACTGGCAGCCATCAGAAACTCTTTCTGTGTTTTATCATAGAAAGAAGTCTCTTTGTGTTGGCTTCTGTCACCACCACCACCTCCATACAATATCATGTGAGGACTCTCTTCTGCATTTATAATGTAAAAAAATTCCTCTATTGTTGGGTGAATACTGGTGAAATGGTATATTTCTAGGAATTGACCTAGAAATAGCTGCACATCTTGAGGGCAAACACCAGGGATGAGAAAACAACCATTATTTTAAATAAATTTTATGATATGGTTAATTTACCTTGTCTTACTTGAATGTTATTAATCAAAGAATTCATATTGCACAATTGAACAATAACCAGACAAGTTTATTTGATTTAAATTAAAATTTATTAATAAAATGGATATATATATATATATATATATATATATATATATATATATATATATATATTGAAGCAGTCAGATCTGAGTTCAATCCTAGCTTCATGACATCTAGCCATAAGCCCAATTCAAATCCTAGTACAAACCTTAAATTTCAGATGCAATGGAGCTTTATCCATTCAATCCACACTAATTTCCATAAATAATAACTTATTTCATAAATACGTATTAAAATTAATTAGTTTCAGATTTAAATTTATCAATTCTATTAATAAATTCATGATAGAATTATTCATGAATTTATATGTTATAACCGCGTGTATTGTGCATATATATTTGTAAATATTTAAATATATATAATTGTTTAAAAGTTTCATTGCATCGGGAATGTTTGATTTTATTTTTAAATAATTTGTTAAAGTTTTATTGATTAAAAGCTACATTCTTTTGATAAGCTTTCAGATTTTCCCTTTCCAAAAACAACAGTTAAAGTTTTATTAATTAGAATAAAAGATAAGGATTTTCTAATTAAAATCATTTTCTGATTTTAAGAATTCATGTTCTAATTAGAAAATGAATTCAACTTAATGAGTTTGAAAACCTTATCAAAGAAATGTATCTAAAAACAACCAGTAAATCTAAAAACATTGATAATGAAAGAAGTGCTAGCATGAAGGCATCAGAGGACAGATATATATATAGCTCTGAAAAGTTTGGAAAAAAAAGCCATCTTTGTTGCAAAAAAGTGCCAGTAAATTATGTGCTGTTCAAAATCATGAATTCAAATAGTGTTTCAATTATGGTGAAGGGCTAGAACATCAGGAATCTGGCTATGGTTCCTGAAGCCCTTTGAGAATCTTCAATGAAGCTGCTAAATTCTTTCCAGACAAATCTTGCTGTCAAAATCAAATAAAATGCTGTTCAAGTAATCAATCAAATGGTGCCTACATTTTTTTTACCAACTCGGATGTGTAACCTAAGGGAACCAGCCCCGGAAGAAACAGGTAATATATTTCCATAATGAACCTTAAGCTTTCTGGCCAGTTTCTGAATTTTACTTTACACTCCCTTTAAGAGCTCTTCTCATTTATCATGTAATAATCTTTATAAAACCCTTTATTTATGCTATTGTAAATTATATCATAATTCTCTCAATCTCTAGTCTTTAAATTTAACTTTCTCCTTTCTTGCCTGGCAGTTCATTTACTATATTATATATATTTATCATGTGATATATATATATAACAACATTAAGAAATCACACATATATATATATATATATATATATATATATATATATGTGTGATTTCTTAATGTTGTTTATTTTTAATTATATGCCAATAATCCTTCAACTTGATGAGCTCCTTTATTCTATTTGCCTCATGCAAATAATATAATATTAAATCTAATAATAATTCTCTCTCATTAGAACTAAATTTATACAGTTCTATTAATCATTGAGTCAAAAGAAATTATTAAATGTTTGTTATTTTTATAATTGGCTAATAATAAATTATTAGCTCCATTTCTAATCTATGCCCCAGCTATTTTCTCATATTCACCAATGTGTATTTATTCATATATAATCTTAAAATGTTTTTTTGCAAAAAGGCTGATAAAGGAATCAAATCAGTATATTCTAATTCAACTTTCACTGTCTATTAATATTCAGGAAGGGCACGATATTTGGGCATGATGAATATAATTTTATAATGCGTTAAAATAGTTTTAGTTAAAACCTTGTTTGACTTTAATTAAATTGATCAAGTCATCATGTAGAGCATTCTATAATTGGGTTTTATTTTTCAAACGGTGACGCTCAAGTCATCATCATCGACCATTGCTGACGTAGGGCAATCTTCCACTCCGTTAGGCTTGTCGGTGATCAAATTTCTGTTATTTTAAATTATTGAGGAAAAAAGCACTTCCTCTCCCATTCATATTAGTCAAAGGGCATAAGCCTTATCAGATGCAAGTTGCCATAGGACTTCGATTATCGACTAGCTTTCATCTTTCAATTTTACTTTATAGCTCATAATTCATCAGCATCGTTGCCTCTCTGTTCCAGTAAAGCCCACTCTGATGCTCGTAATTTGTGATGAAGTGATTTCAATTAAAGTCAAACAACTTCTCAGTTATTTCAAATTAAATATTTTTTTCCAATAAAGATTGAAGTTATGCCCTAAAATATGTATCTTGCTCTTCATGAATGGATTTGCGAATGTGAAAATAAATATCACATTCTTTTGTATAATATTAGAGTAATAAATTCCTTTACCAATGAATACCATTATCTGCCTTTTATTTATTGTTGGGGACATAGACATAGACTTTCAAATATTGCGTAATATTCATTAGCATATAATAAGGACTGCCACTCGTATTATAATTATAAACTTTGTTTAAGGACTAGAATTAATTAATTTAATCTTTATTTAAAATTCAAACAAAACAAATTATTATTAAATATTTTCTAAACACACTTGGTTTCTTAGTTGCTAATTCTTTTATAATCATTTTAATGTTAATACTCACTGTCTGTGTTGGCAACCCGAACATATACATATGAGTCTATTTAAAAATTAACTTAAGTTAATTGATTATCCAATATTAGTGTCAGTTCAGGGGTCTCTGATCCTCACCAACCATTGAGCTAGTTTTTTGGTCCATAGCACTGTGCTGTCGATTTAGATTTCTACTAATCTGAGCTGGTGAGTTGGGTTTGAATTCAGTTTTGGTTCAGCTGAGTTTGGATCTAACTTGCAATTTAGGTGGTGGGTTTTTCGACTGGTACAATATATATATATATATATATATATATATATATATATATATATATATATATATATATATATATATATATATATATATAATATATATATATATATATATATATATAATGAAATGATTGTAAATAATTGGTATATAGACATACCATCTAACTGCATGTACAATAAATCATTGATTGATATTAATTTAATGAAGTTTTTATATGCAATTTTATTTTTTCCCTAATTCATCCCTAGTGATATTTTTACACAGTAATTTACACACTATGCATTAGATACCAAACATATAAATTATTAATAACTTACTCTGCATGGAATTATTTTATTTTTAAAAATAAAACTTTATCTTAGTAGGCAGTGCAAAAATAATGAAATAAAGCTATTTAGAAGCTTAGCTGTCTACTTAAGCAATTTAATTATAATAATGAATATGAAAATATCAAAATTTTGCAATAAATTTTGAATATTTTTAAACTTTTAAAGCATATTTTATTAGATATCACAGAAATAAATAAATATTCATTCATATTTTTTTTAAAAAAAAATCAGAAATAAGGAACATTTCATTGATTTTGTAAAATAAAAATAATCTCTCTAAAAATAATGACATGTAATCTTTTTATTTTGATTACAATCTCATTTTTTTAATATTTAAAAAAACATGAACATATAAAATCTATTTCAGTAGTAAACAGAAATATCTATTTAATGAAGCCAAATGTATTATTTTCTGATAAGTAATAAAGGTTTAATCTTAAATTTTACATTGAGTGTGAGAACAAGGAAAAACATTGAAATTTGAGGAAGTTAATTCCATATTTACAAAAGGGATTGCATCTCAATCTCTAATTATTACATGTATATGTCTGTGTAATACAAAATAGGTTGCAGGATGTTTCTCCTTTCTAAAATACAAGAGTTTAACATAAACGTATTATTATATGCTTTATATATATATATATATATATATATATATTAATATATATATATATATATAAAAAAAAAAATATAAAAAAAAAAATAACCAGTGCATAATGCTATACTGAAATAAATATACAAATATTAAGCAATTAAATCATCCCACATGATTAAGAAATTCAATACCATTTTGACCTGGCTATTTTGAAATACGAATTCTAATGTATTTATATATTAGTTCACAGGGGGCAGTACTGTATATATATATATATATATATATATGTGTGTGTGTGTCTGTATTATAAAAATATGTATACTGTATATATATATATATATATATATATGTGTGTGTGTGTCTGTATTATAAAAATATGTATATGAAGATAAATCTAGTTCTTTGTTAAAAAAATTTAAAAGAATAAAATAAAGTCAATGTTTATTGTGATGAAGTCTTTTTGAACTTCTAATATAAGTGATATATTTGAAGTTAATTTATAATAATTAAAAAGAATATTTTAAATTAAAATAATAATATGCCACAAGATATAAGTTTAAGCTTAGGAAAATATAATTCTATTATATTTAAATTTTAAATGAATATATATATATATATTGTAAAGATCGCTATAACTCTCATTCCTGTCCTTACCATTAAATGCATTTGAACATAAATATATACATGGATGTGTTGATTTATAAAAGTTAATACATCTATTGAACAGTGTAAGTTGATGATATATAATGTTATTAATAAAATTATATTGTAGTTTAGTGAACTGGAAATGCTTGAAACAAAATCATAAATTTGTTACTAAATTTCATTTTATTAATATTTTAAAATAACCTTTGACAAAATGATCTTGTTCAAACCTTTTGTGAAGAAAGAAAAAGCCAATTTTGTAATCTAGTGTTATAAAATGGGAAGGGGAGAGGAAACCCTAATAGAATGTATGCAGTAACCATAACAACAACAAACAACTATTTTTTTTTTCTAATGGCTGGAAAAATTAAAAACATATAGAGAAAGTTATATGCAAGATTTTTTTTATATTCATTAATGACAGCAATTCTGATAATTTGACTATTGTATTTTGGTAAAACGTTTTCAAAATTTTAAAAAAAGAACAAGGATGCATAGAACTGTAAGTTGTTAAATTTGATATAAATATGTAGAAATAAAAAAAAATTGAAATGGAGAAATATCACTATGCTTCCATTAGAATTGAACTCTTATATGAACTATGAAAATTAAAGAAGTAAATAAATTATAATCTGTTGATTAAAGCATAATAGGCACCAATATTTTTTATTTTATTTTATTTATAATTATATTGAACTTTTCACTATAAAATATGTGTAGAGATATTTATTCATGTAATCAAGTGTTTGATAATTCTAGAACTGTTGAAAATTTAGACTTAATGTTTATTATCATTAAAATTGACTTTAATTGTGTTTTGTTTATTATATAGCTATAACATGCTCACTGCTGATATAAAAAATTATATATATATATATATATATATATATAAAAAATTATATATATATATATATATATACTAGTGTAAGAATAATGCAGGTGTGCTGAAAGTTGTTGTGCAAGGTCAAGGCAACTCAGATGGTTTTTGAAGAGGGTGATGAACATGATTGATAGGTGTGAATTTTCATCATCACAAATATATATGTATGCAATGGCTACCAAATATTACATGAAGTTTTATATATCAATTGTGAAAATTGCTAAATCAAGGATTATCCAAACTACTTGGTCAGCTTGTGGGTATGAATAAATCATTGAAAGCACTACTTTGAAGAATGAAGCAAGTATAAGAGATGCTGAAAGTTCCCAATTTACCATGAATTTTTCCATTTAAAGAAGATGCTCATGTTTGATCAAGATGTTTACAGAATCATTCATAAATTGATGTTGATATATAACAGTTTGTTTGTTGTGATTGACATGTTGATGCTATAAATTATATAAGGTTTTCTCTCCTTTATTTATTTATTTATTTATTTTTTGTTACTTCCACATTGGATTTTTTGAGCTGGAAGTACTGAAAGAATTTAGATGTAAGCATTTCATGATGTAAAATGTATTTTGAAATAAAAATAATGGTTCTGTTAGAAGAAAGAGAAGGACTAGACTATGATGAAATGAATATAAATGAAGGTAAGACTTACTTTTGACCCATTAAAGACATAACATTTAGTAACAAGGTTAATTATTAATAGTACCCATATTAACCCTTTATTAACAAGACACATATTAACCATTACTTATAGGTACAGATAATTAATTTAATCAATTGATGGTGATTCCAGTTCTCATAACTGATAATAGTCACAAACAAACCCATTAATTCAACTATATTTATAAAATAATAATTTATATATTGATATGATGATACCATATTTATTTATTTTTTTTAAAAAAATATAACAAATAACAAATAATGTCATTTGTTTAGATGGTATTAATGATCATAAATTATTATTTATTTTAATATGATGCCATGAAAGGTAGATGCCGATGTATACCAAGAATGACACATAGTTAATGATATTATTATTTTATGTATTTTTTTTTGTGTTTCTGTTTGGATGAGATTAGGTGGAAGTGGTAGGAATCATATTTATGGTGTTTTAAAGTGTATATTTATATATTTAAATGTGTTATATTAAGTTAAAATAAATTTGTTAATTTAAATTGATTTTATATCAAGGGCTGTATGTAATTTGTTGACAATACATCACTGAATTTATATATCTCTTGATATGGAAATATACATGAAACAGATACTTAATAAGTGTACTATATGCACCATAATGTCAAATCATTGCCCACATTGGCTAAATATATACTAATAAATTATACCTGAACAGAGTCTAACTACTCAGATTATGACTGGGTTTGAATTCTGGGAATCTAATGGAGTGATATGAAAATTGGGTGGATCCTGTGTGTATTACCAAATGAATGGGGGTTGAATGGTAGTAAAGATTTATTTTGGCTGTAGTGTTGCTGGATCTTTCCAATTTTCTATGGATGGCCGGATTCGTGTTTCAGTGTATGCAGTGGGATGGATTTAAGTAGATGGTTGAGGGTGGGACATTGGTCAGTTACAATATATATATATATATATATATATATATATATATGTAACTGATATATGGTTTATATATCCAGAAGTAAGGGTACAATATATATATATATATATTAACCATTACCATTAATCAAGCCTAATACCTTGAAGTCAGACAACTACTATAATCAGACCCACCTTACTATAACCTAATAGACTGAAGGGACATACCGATGACTACCACATTGGCACCAAGAACTGTAATAGAATTATTTGTAACAAATTGCTTTAATCATTGGTTAGCCAAAAACTGTACCCATCAATCTTCTAACTGAATGCTCCAATCATTGTGGTGCCAAGAACTATAACCAAAAGCATATCATGCCATCTATATTATGCACCAAAGACTATAACTGAAATCTGGAGCAAATTACAAACAACAAAACTAATGATATAACATAAAATTGTTATGATCTAATCTGGTCGCACCCAGGGTATACCGTTAAGCCTATCATAGTAGTATGTGAAAATACATTAGACAAATTATAAGTATGTAATTTTATTATCCTTCAAACCTTAATTTGCAATTTTTTATTGCATGAGACCTTATGCTGACCATGAACAAGATGGTATAATTTGTAGAACTACTAAAGATTATGAATTTTAAAATTACATATATGATTTTTAATACAAATGCTAGTCTAGGTAAGAGCTTTGCAATAATAAATAAACATGGAATACTTGGGTTCTTTTCTATAATTTAATAAATATCAATGAGACTCTTGTTATACTGATAAATGACAATTAAAACATTAAGTAAATATATTCTATCTTGTCATTATCTGGTAAATCTGTTTATAAGTTTATAAAATCAATCAATTTTGTATCATGTACTAGAATCAACTACACAAAGCTAAAATGATGGAAAAGGTAAATGGGATTTTATTGTATGTTTTTTCTAAACTACCAAGGACAAAAAGTATTCAAATGTTTTTTTCTCAAAATATTACTAAACTCTTATATCATGCTGACAACAGTATATAATTCAGTGTATGCTCCATCCAAGATATAGGTATTCTGATTTTATGAATGACAAATAGCAACAGCACAGTAAGTTTAATTATAAATCAATATTTATTTACAATTTTATGACTAACAAGTAATTGATGTTTAATGTAATAACTAAATACATAAATAAATAAATAAAATAAATAAATAAATTATCATTTCATTGGCTTTCTTCAATAACATATTATAGGCACAGTTTTATAAAGCCTAATTATACATTATATTACAATGTGATATAATTGATGTCTTGAGGAAATTATACTAAAATTCAACATCAAATCATGAAATATCCAATGTGCCAGTTCCAGAACCAATAAACCTATACCATAGACCTATAATAATGTAATAAATAGTATTATATTTGTAGGATTTAGCTGTAATGCTAATGCTAAATCAAAATGAAAATTTAAACTTCAATTCAGATAAAATATTAATTAACAAACAGTTAATTATTATTAGGTAACTTAGATAGGATGTCCTGCTACACTTTATGACTCAACTTATAAGTTATACTTATAAATGGAAGAAAATGATTTTAGCACAATAATACAAAATACTTTGCCCAAACTTACATTTATAAAATAAAATGATATCCCTGTGAATGCATTCATCTACACATAGAAATCATACAACACTGAGTGCCCTGTGGGTTTATACATCACCATAAAACAACAAATATAATTACACAATTCCGCGGATTCACCACCAGCGCAGGAAAAAGTGTAAAAAATACAGAAAGTGGCAAATAATTAATCTGCGGATTAATCACCAACACAGATTAATGACATTTAACATGGAAAAGCAACATTAATATTTACTTCATATTTAAAGTGCAAAAATCATCCTCCTCATTTATTTTGACAATTCAGAAAAACACTAGCATTTCAGTAGATGTGGGTTCATACATAATGAAAAGTGTTTTAATAATAAGGACAACTAATATACCGAATTATCTTGCTTAAAATATAAACATAGTAACAATGTAATATAGGTGGCATGAGTATAAGAATAGAACTCTGGAAAGACTCATAAGACACTTTATCGGAGGTTGACATATATAAATTCATTAGTAATTCTCAAGCTTTTTCACAAGCGCTATCCCTTGAATAAATATTTTTTGTTCAATCCCATTAATTTAATTTAAACCTAGTAAAAATAAATCTCATGAACTTCACATTTAAGTTCATATAACGATAAAATTAAAATTCATTCATTCTTACTTACATAAATAAATTAAATTATACAACATTTTATAATAATAAATATGATCCGTGAAATCTATGTAAAATATCTTGAACAATAAATACACAAAGTAATAATTATAAATTATAGCCGAATTCCATAGATGTGATTATATCCATTTGTTAAGTTATTATGAGCACTTTAAATTGATGGTTTTATGTGGCTCCATGAATATAAGACAATTACAAAAGCATGACATGTAGAGTTTAAATGAAAATGTTCTCCATAAGTTATTAAATTCTACATTTCTATATAAAATTGTTCCAAGTTTATGACATCCAGGCTAATATTTATTTATCCACGTTTAAATGTAGAAATACTAATTAGAGCAAATAATTTAATAATTCCAAATTAACGATAAAATCAGACAGTAGGTTTAGTTAATTATTTGACGACTGTTACCATTATTCAAACAGTAAGCAAATTAAATAGCAAATATATTACTGGCAGTATACATTTAGATAACATAATCAATGTTTTATTATTTAAATAAGTAAAAACATTAAACCAGCATTTCAATGAATTTTAACATTTAAATTTGATTTTAACTTCTTTTTTAAAAATAAAGTTTTCATATCCAAAAAACTTCTGCAATTAAAACATTTATTTAGTGTTGCCAATTTGTATAATAATAAAATATTCCAAATATACTGAACTTCTGCAATTAATTCTACTTTTAAATTTGAAAACTCCGACATATTTTTAAATGTAAATATTGAGAAAATTATTAGCGATTTGATGCACTTGGCTAGCTGACTTGACCAGATCTTTTAAATCTAGCAATTATGTTATTAAATACCACCATTTTATGTTTAAATTTGTAAGAAAATTTTTGGTAAATACGTTTACTTATTAATTAATTTTAAAAATAAGATTAACATACTTTGCATACATTTTATTCTTACACCATTTTTTTTACTATCAGATAAGAATGCTATCAAGAACCACGCCCTTTTTTTTTTTACTGAAACTCATACATGATTGCTGTATATTTATCTAATAATTAAACATTAGTTAAACAAATGATTTTTGAATTCAATAAAAATAATTTCTAAGACTATTTTAAATAAATAAGAATTATTATTATTTTCAATCACAGTTTACTAAACTTAATGTGTACTGTCACTTTATTAAAAATTAAACATATTTTGAAACAAATCACCTGATGGAAAGAAGCATGTTAAATACATTAAAATAACACAGACAATAAGTAAGGCAAAATATTACTTATGTTCTCTAATAAATTATCTTGAATGCAATAAAATAATCTGTTCAAAATGCAAAACAAGCCAATCAAATCATCAAGAAGACAGAGAAATTTTTATACCAGTTATATCAACTTTATATTTTATACTAAAATATAAGGTTACATTATATATATATATATATATATATATATATATATATATCGGAAGAGGTATATATATATATATATATATATATATATATATATATAACCTGAATGAGAGTCTCCAAATACTATATTTACAAAAAGGCATCATAGTTCTGATGTGGATTTCTTTGTTCTAGAGAAAATATAATTTATTTGGGATTGTTTTTTAAATCCAAAGTACATTTTATTGATTCTGATGTTTTTTTATATACATCCAAATTATTCTTTTAAATAATAATTATTTACTTATTACAACATTGCACACATAAGTATTAGTTTATATTCATGATGATATGAAAAAATATATTTTAAGGAACAAGTATTATTTCAAAATACTATGAATAAATGGATGCTAGCTTTATCTAGAATAATATAATGGGAAATTAAACTGAGTAATAGCTGTAAAAATTGATCAATCGATTTAATAAAATTACATAGGCAGGGAAATATGACTTTTGTACACCTTCTGATATTTGTATTTTATTTTTAAAATATAGGCAATGCCCACTTCAGAAGGTATAAATATTCTGATGGTTCATGATATAATGAAGCAATTCATTTTTTTTCTTTTATAATAATGTGTAATTTTCTAATAAAAATTACTCAATAAGTTACTCTGATTTAAGGGTAGATAATGTTGTTTCTTACCCCTCTATTCTTTTCAGTCAATTATATACTTTTAAGGTTAAAAAATCATATAAAGAGAGTTATAAGTGCTTCTGTTTAAAGGAAAAACAAGAGAAAGAACTATAAAGTCAAACTATTCAATCCTATTTATAAGATTTCTTTTTAACATCAATATAACTATAGTAATCCTCTATATTCACTCTTTTTAACAATTTCTGGTAACATTTCATAAACAAAAAATATTTTTACACAATAATGACAAATAAACATAAATATTTTAGAACTACTACATATAATAAAAATGTACATTTTACAATACCAATACTAATTTTTATTTCAATAAAAAATAAATAATTTGCACTGCATTTTCAATATATTATATGGGAAATATATTTTTATGCATATTTCTTTAGTATAACATTATACAGATAAAAAGGACAAATATATTTGAAATATTAAACATTTATTTGTAATTGTTTATAATTTACTATAGTGAATGCAATTACAAAAATCAAATGTATAATAAAAAATTATTAATTTCATTCAAACCATAAGCTTTATTATTCAAATATAATTGTATATTAATATTATTGTCATCATAACAATACTGTTAATATTTTATAAGTTAACACATTCGCCATCCAAAAATCAAAGAAAAAATAAAGATAAAAAAATATGACATATCTTATTACATACTAAAATACAATTCAAATTTCAATAGGTACAATATATATATATATATATATATATATATATATATATATATTGTACCTATTGAAATATGAATATATATATATATATATATATATAAACACATATTGTACAGGATAGAAAATACATCATTATTGGGGTTTTTTTTTTCAAGTTTTAGTATGGTTTAAAAAAAGATGTGTTTGATATAGGTTTAATTAAGGTTTTATAGATGAGTTGTTAGTGTTATTGTTATTAATTGTTTTATTATTATTTAGTTCAGGTTTATTTATTTCTTATGATATACTTTGTTTTAAGATGGATAATTGTAATGGCAATATATATGTATATAATTATGAGTGCGTGTTTATTATAGATATTAGCCATAATATTTAAATTACCAGTTCTAATTTAATTGTATCTTGTTTTAAAAAATTGTTCTAAAATGTTATATTATTGTTATGGTTATTTATATGTTTATTTACTTAATAGATTGTTAAAATAAATTTTTACGATATAATATTTATTTTTATTTTGTTATTAAAAAATATTTTAAAATTGCTAAACAATAGTTTTGGAGATTTTAAAATTACCACATGATTTAGGGAGCAGGAGATCATGAGGATTGTTTTCAGAAGCTACTAAAAAAAGAAAGAAGAAATGATAACTGTCATTTGTCATTTTTCCCCAAAAATATTATTAAAAATTTCATTACAAAACTTATAGAAAGATAGTTAAATGCTAAATATGATTGGCTGAATACAACGTTATCATTTTGAGGCAGTTTCCTCCTCTATTTTCCAATATATCACCATTGGAACTTTGTAAAACATAGGACCTAAAGTAAACTGACGGTCATAAATAAAAAAATTGCTATTATTTTTTTAATAATATGTATAGATCCTATTATAGCTGTTAAATTTCTTCATAATTCAAAATAATAATTATCTTAACACAATACATAGTTAAATATCATGGAAATGACTGGTAATGAAACTATTAATTTAATAACGTGTACATATTACAACATCTCTACATATTACAACATCTCTTCGAGCCATTTTAGGATGAATAAATAGTTAAAAGTGCTGGAAATAACTGACTGGTTTAAAAAGAATGGGACACTAAAGCAAATTGATTGTAACTTAAAATTTATCATTTTTATTGTCTATTTTATTTTGAAACATTTAAATGTAGTTTTATAAAGAATGTGCAAGTGAAATATTTGAATACTCACTTGTAAATTTCTTTTAAATGTTAAAATTTTTAAGAATGATGAAATTCAATTATATATATATATATATGTGTGTGTTTATTTATTTCAAAACCATTTTATAGCATAAACTATGCAAATATGTTGTAATTATGAATATATATATATAACATTTTTTATCCTTTATTTGATTCACGTTTGCATACAGGTATAATAAATAATAAATGTCATTTGCCAATTTAAATTGAAAAGCAATAAATTATATTTCATTGCATAGGAGTTGTACAAACATACAAATTTTATAAAACTATATTTATAAATAATATTATTATTTAATAATTATTTAGTTCCTTAATTATTGCTTTCACAATCTGGTTGAATTTATTCATGTCCACTATTTATTAGAAGTTAAAAATATTTAACATGCCAAACTTGTGTGCATTATATCTTAGTGCCAATATTTCATATGCTAGTCATTATCATTACTTATATTTCAGTCGAATGACTTTTAAATTTATTTGTTCATACATACATTACTTATTATTTGTTGAGTTTAAATAATGGTTATAACTATAATCAACTATTGGGAAGTTTTTATCTTAGTATTACTAGTTGTAAAATAGTCTTAGTATGTATGGTCCTATTTATTATAGTTATAATTATTGTGCTGGATGGAGCAAATGAATTTCCCCTTTTTATTGCAGTGTACATGAGTTGATAGTACTTATGTTTTCAGTGATTGTAATCACATATTTTAGATAACTATTGTTGTTGTTTTCAGTTAGCTTATCCATATATTTTCTTGACGTGCTGAGATAAAGGTCCAGGCATTCTATTTTGCCTCAAATGTAGGTGTTATTTTTAAAGCCACTATACTTATAATATATTTAAGCTAGTTGCATTGCGGAGTCTTCTTTTGGGTCTATCACTCATGAAGTTTAATTAAAACTAAATTTTCCGCCATAGTAGGTGAGGTTGTATATATTTCAATATGGAATATCAAGTTGAGTTTGTTTGAAGGATGTGATTCCTTTAGGATGCACTTAGTTATATGAGTGCTTTAAAGTATAAGAATGTCTGTGTTTTGTGATATCATGATTTGTAATCATTCACAAACCAACCAGCAATATTTTGTAATTGTAAATGTATACATTTTTAAGGATATGCCTAGTTGGTGTAATCCACACATGTTACATATATGTTATAATCATCTAGAACTTCTCCAATGGAAGTGTCAATCACTTAGTTATTTTTAAATGTTTATTTAGATGATTTATATTATGTGGACATTGAATTAATAACTTATATGTATATATTTTTTTTTTATATTAAATGATTCATTCTTTGAATCCATTTAATATTTGTTAATTTAGTCATTTAATTATTTTCTACTTTAAAATAGTATTTATTTAAGAAAGTTATATAATCCATCTATGATCTAAATTACTAGTTTAATGAGATATTTTCAATTTGTTTATCTATTTGTATGTTTATTTAATTTCATAACAGCTTATACAATTTCTATGTATATATATATATATATATATATATATATATATATATATATATATATATATATATATATATATATATATATATATATATATATTGTGACCTTTTATTCAGGTCCCTGTATTAAATAATCCAAAATTGTAAATCATGATAATAAATCTGGCATTAAAAACTTAATAAATGGCTTTAAATAGAGACTGTTCTGGATGCACTAGGAAATCTGCTTGAGTGGAAAAGAGGTTTTAAACCCAGTGTAGGCTTTTACTAGGGATAAAATAATATTTTTATAAGTATTATTATTAATTGGGAGATAAATATTGCTATTTTTATTATTGTTGAATAGCAATTGAAATACATAAACAAATAAATAAAATTTATTAAATCTTGTAAAATAAATGGTTATAGTCAATTCCTTAAGCATATTTTTTGTAGTGAATCCAAAACTGTCTTGCATATTATGAGTAGTTATTTAAAATGAAGCTAGAGGGGGTAATATTAATATATTCACACTAAGGCTATTGGTCTATTTGGCACTCCATTGCATTGTAATAAGAGCTATATATTATCTAACCAAGTTGTAGGGAGGTGGGTGATTGAGAAAAAGAGAATCCAACAGACTTCAACTCTAATCTTATAAAATAAAAAAATAAAAAGCTAAAAAAAAAAAAAATCAGAAAAATTTGGAATCTAATTGAATGGGATTATAATATATTGTTATCTAAAATGATTGAATAGAAAATCTTAAAGTCTTGCTATCATTTCAGCACTGTTTTTCTGTCAATTGATAGTTCCCGAAAGTCATACTAGAAAAGAAATGGAAACCCTGTGGATTATAACTTACTTCCATAAATATTACTTCAAACCCAGAAAAATTCAAGAAAAAGTAAGCTTTTGCTTTTATTTCATTTATAATTTTAAATTCTCAGATTTAAAAATGATGCACAAATTATGTACATTTAAAAGAAAGAGCTGATAATGTTTTTTTTTTCATGCCACTCTTAAGCCTAAAGCAGAAAATATGCTTGTTTGTAAATTATAATTTCAATAAAATAATTCAAAATGATTTTGAAGAAAGGTTTCAGAAGATGTTATAAACAAATTCAGAAGTCATTTTTATATCACATAATTTTAATAAAGTTAAAAGATAATTGCATTATTTGATTCTCTATTATTTCTTAAAAAATAAAAACTCATCTGCTAGTTTTTTTTTAGCATGAATTGGTGTAATGATAGAGATGGCAAACCACAGATTAATTAAAATGCTAAGGATATCATATTTATAATTGGATAAATTCCTTAGTATTGCTAAACAGTTATTACATTGCCAATGGACATGTAATAAAATAAATATTTACTTTTAAATTTTTACTGTGCAACGCTTATAAATAAGATTTTTTTTAAAAAAAAAATATTTGAAAAATGGCCAAATTACTTAAAGTTGTTACAAATTACTGCAGAGAAAAGAACAAAATCAATAAATAATTTTAAAAAAAGTTTGTTTTAAAAAAATTGTAATAAACTTACTAAGTCATTAAAAAAAATTATTTATAGAAAAGTGAATAATCCAATCTGTTTAATTGTGTTACACTTGGAAGTATTTGAATATTATTTCTCTATGCCGAAATTGAAGATAATAATCGTAATATATATATATATATACTTATGAACATTTACTCATTATATCAGTATCTGGATCATTCAGCTAAGAAAGAGGGGACAAACTGTGAATTAAAAAAGAAAAAATACAATGGGAGAAAATGTTTGTTTATTTTTATTTATGGCCTAGATCTATTATTGTAATATGTGTTTGTAAGGTATTGTTTCAGAAGTTATCTTTTTATTTATTTATTATGGTATAATATATATATTGAGTTAAAGACAAAAAGCTGTGTAAAATATATACATTTATTACATGTATTTTTATTTTTTCAATTTAGGGGAAACATAATATTAAATGTCATTTACCTGGGGAGATGGGAAGATATATTTACCTCTCGTACTTTTAAATAGTCGTTAATATTTTATTAAAGAATAAACAAACAGACTTAAATTTTATGAAAGATATACTATAATGACCTAATTGTTTTTTTATATGAAAGAATTAATATAAGTTTTTTTTTTTTTTTTCATTTATTAAGTTTGCCTATGAACATGTCCACTTTAAATACAAAATGTTGATTTTTTTTTATTTATCAAGCAGTGATTCACTGAGGAATAGGTTAATTATTAAAATGATAGTGTTTTGGACATAGGCAATGTTTTAGTGACATGTGTGTATTTGACTTTGATGTCTGTTCTTACTTTTATACACTAAACCTATTCATCTCAAATTTTAATCAATTATTATTTGCGCAGAATACGGTAATTACCCTTATCATATTCTGATAAAAGAAATGGCTTTGGTACAATGCACTACTTTATAACTTTTGAATTCTACATTTAAAATTGGTACATACCCTAAGTCCTAAATACACTCTTGTTTTTGTAATTTAAGTGCTGGTTCAGCTTAAATAAGGTTCATTATCTTATTCTTTAAGATAGGCTAAACAGTAATAAGTGATACTCTGAATATCATTGTATAGGTTGGTAGTATTGACTAAGAGTATGGTCAATGGGATACTAAGTATGTTTCCATCCCTAAGTTTAATTTCATGTATTGGTTTTATTTCCTGCCATGTCTCTAAATAAAAATTTGTAAATATTGTAAATAAATCTTGTTGTGTTAAGAATTTATTTACTTGTCTGTAGTCTTATTGCTATTAACTATACACACTATTATTGTTATTGCTATCGACATATCAGAAGATTATATATTGAAATCTTCATTGACCAATATAGTACATTTAACTATTGGTTAATATACCAAAATAATTTTGTTAAGTCCTATCACTTAAGAGTACATCTAATGCATCATCACACAATAATCAAAATGTTATTAACCTAGAGTACATATTATTTTAAGTAATATATTAAAAGATAAACATAATATTGATTTAATTGGTTTAATTGAACCCACAGATCTATCATTCACTGATCTTGATCACATGGTTTATAATTATTTGAGAAAAGGAATTTGGTAAGTTATTGTGTTTAGTTATTAAAAAGTTATTTCGAGTTCTTAAATTTTAATGTTTATAGTCGTTATTGAGTGTATAAAGTTTCTGCTGAACTGCTAAATATAGTTGTTAATTTGAGTTTACATTAAGAGTTATTTTGTGCATTGTATTCGGGTAGTGGTAAAATTCCTCTCACTGACCCAAGTATATTTTGCATAATGATCTTTGAGTGTATGAACCCTGAGAAAAAAAATTAGTTGTTAAGTTTCAAGGTAAATTTTGAATTTGTAGTAAATTTTATAACTAGTTAGTTAAAATAGTTAGACTTGAATTATATTACTTTCACTGTTTTATGAAAGTCAACCAACTTTAAGGTATAAATTACATTTTTGTCATAAAAATGTATAGCTTGTTTTAACATTATGATAAATATTCTGGTTTGGTCAATCTTGGAATCTCTCTTTTTATTTAGCTTACCTCCATACCATTTAATACAATATTAGTTTATAGTTTCAGATTTCAGTCTCCATCATTAATATTGTTCTTCAATTTCATCTTGATCATTCTTTTATTTATTCATTCTCATGTGGCATTAATTCATTATCATAATTGATTAATCATATATTAATTTTTATTCTTCTAGCATCTTAACTATTCATTAACTCTTATTCTATCATAATCTTATCATTCATTATTCTCATACAATTTCGTTCTTTTCTCTGCATTCTTAGACTCATTTCATTCTACTATTTAAATATTACTTATTTTCATCATCCATTTCGTCATCTACATCTTAATTACTTATTATTTCATTTATAATTTTAATTTCATAATCATTCCAGAGATATAATTATTAGTTATTTATTGTTTTGCTGAATATCAAATTTAGCTCATCATATTTTGTTTGTGTGGATTTCAAAGCTGGTTTAACCAGAAGTTATTATCTTTATTAATCCCCTTGTGATCTTCTTTAGATCTATAATTTGATGCTAGTTTTGTTCAATAAAGGAATCATCTCATTAGTTTAACATTTTATTTCTTTATGTTTATCTTTCTTGATTATTCAGGTAGTGAAAGTTACAAAAGGTGGATCTGGTGCCATAAAATCTGCAGCCGGATTCATGTGCATGATTCCAGCATTCAAAGAGAAGGACACAAAGGTGGATTATAGCACCAAATGTGAGTCTAGATTAGGTGATGATCCAAAGAGAGGGTCACAATATATATATATATATATATATATATATATATATATATATATATATATATATATATATATATATATATATATGCCATTATACAAATCCAAAATTGCACTTTTGAAATAAAGTTATATCATTTGTTTATTTAAAAGAATTATTTTGAGTTTTATTTGAGATTTTTTATTTTTTTATTTTAGTACATCAGTTTCAAGCCAGCAAATATGCACGTGTTAAATTCTTAGTAATTTCGATTGAATAAATATATTTTGGATTCAATAAAATTCCTTTTGTTCCAAATTATATTTGGTATATAATTAATTGTAAATTAAGTTAACAGTGAGAACTAATTTATAATGTATTATAGTTAATGCTCTATATTATTAAGGTTATTTGTATAGTTAGCATAAATAACAGTATATTTTTAGCATATTCATTTTTTTCTCGGTATATGTGTGTAATATATTATAGTCATACCCCTATTCCATTACAATAATATATATATATATATATATATATATATATATATATATTATATGTAATGGAATATATATATATATATATATATATATATATATATATATGCCATTATATTAATTTAAAAAAAAAATGTTAAGTTCATAAATAAAAAACTAAAAGATAAAATTAAAGAGTTATTCAATGTATGTGTATATATATTCGCACAGATGCAAAACTTAAAAATTATTATTTTTTTTAAAAAAAAATATTTGAACATAATTTTTTTATAAAAAAGCACAAGATCTAAAGATGAAATATTTTTGTAAATGGAAATGATGTGTTTATTAATTAAACATAAAGCAAACTAGCCCTTGGGGTTCTTATATAAAAAATCAGATAAAATATAGATAAGAGAATAAAAATAAATTAGATGTCCAATAGAAGCAGCAATGAAGGCCCGGACTGTAACAAAAATTTGGAACAAGAAACCATTGTTCATTGAATCCGGACGATCAATATAAAATGAAAAATATTGAAATTAAGAACAGTTCCAACTTGTTTTTGTGAGAAGGGCAATAAGACACACTTGTCACTTTCTCTCACTTATTTAAAAATGAAATGACTGTAATACCAGGATTGAACCAGCTAAGGCCACCTCCAGAACAACAGACAGGTCTTCAAATAAAGACTTTGTGGGAATTGGCACCAGGAACCAAGAACTCTTCCACTGTAAGATGTAAATGGAAAAATTTTACTAAAAGTAATTAAGAACTTTAAAGATTTGACAAGCTAAATGTAATTTTTTTAAATAAACTTTAATCTGACTTTTCAAATGAATTATTATTGGTTAATTTTTATACATTTGAGTTTGCTAAAAATCATTTCCATTTTTTTTTATTAATATTTATTGTGTAAATTATTTAAATGCATTAAATTTAAGTGGGGTACAGATGCTTGCATAGATTCATAAATGTTTAATTATGTTTTTGTTTTCATATTTGATTAGAATATTAGACATTTGGTAAATAATAATACCTTATGTTGAGTATCTAAAATGTATTTATTCGGGTGTCTTTTATGTTATTGGTGTGAATGTGGCATCTTATGATGAATGCCATTGGGTTTCTTGTAAATTTCCCTCTGCAATTCCATCAGTGTCTTTATATTTGTGACTTTTTATGTTTACTTTGAAATGTTTTTAACCATGTAATCTATGTAAGCTGATCTGTACTCAACATTAAAAAACAAACTATTATAAAATTTGTCTGTGCAAAATTATATAAATGTTAAATGTAAGTCGGGCATGAATGGCTATGTAGATTTGTAAAATTTTTTAATTAATTAAGGAAGGATTAATCTTGGGTTATTTGTTTTGTAGTTAGATTGGGTCAATGGATTGGATATATCGGTTTAATTAGTAGATGTAGTATGAGATTTGCTATGTGCAGGATCGCATTATATGCCACACACACCCTTTTTGCTTATGGAAGGGGATAGTAAGAATGAAAACACAGTGCTTTCCTATGGAGTTTTTTTATTGTTCTTCTTGCCAGACAGATGTAGCATTCCTGTCTGGATGAGTGTCAATGTCTTCTTAACTATGCTGTTCAGATGTACATTCCTGACACTATGGTATTTGTGCTGTCATATTCATACTGCATTGAATACATTGATATATCAGATGGATTGACGTTGGTTTGGCTGTGAACTTTTGGCCTAAGTTTAAATAAGGGATAGAATATTTTCTTTACAAATGCTATCTATGTAGTTTATTCATACTCGGCACTCTTAAAAAAGTATTATTAAATTCATCTGTGTGGATGGTTTAAAATTTTAAAATAATAATTTAAATTAAAAGTTAATATTAAAATTTAAAATAGTAAATGTTATTCCTCAAATTTTAAATGATTATATATGTGCATTAATAAATGTTGTTTGTGTGTTAATTACTGGCAGTAGCTTTTATTTTTTTATATTGATGATATATTTTAAATAATTTATATTTTATAAATCTCTGCACCTTACTGAGCTAGTGACTTGGGCTGACAGTCTTAATAAATAAAAGTTGGATCTTTAACAGCACATATCTGCCTATTCTATAAACTTTCCAGGTTCAAATGCCTGGTGATGCCCTGTAATGCAGATACGATAAGACTGGAACTTCTATCTCTTAATATCAGACTGTTATATATATATATATATATATATATATATATATATATATATATACAGTATATATATATATATATATATAACATATATATATATATATATATATATATATATAGTAACAGTCAAGTTTTGTATAATCAGTCAACAGAACTGAAAGACCAAGCAGATACTCTCAATCAGCAGACATAGATTTATCCCCATGCTTATATTTTAAACCTCTACATAGATTTTCTAGTATCACTCACATAATTAACATCCTTGCCATCTTACAGATTCCTTTCTTTGTATAGATCAAAGTAACTCAGGGTTCAAACATTCTCTCTTTCTCAGGTCTTTTCATAACATACCATATCACAAGATATCAGCACCCTAAGTCTTACATCAGTTTATTTATTTTGTATTTACTTACATGATTTAAGGGTTTAAACATTTCTATGAGATTCTCAAAATTAATATTGTATCATAAATTACAAAACCATGAGGTTCTAATTAAGTGAATGGTTGTTTTTTCTAAAGATAATTGATTAATAACTAGTTCTGACTCATGAGTTTAAATTAATAATAGTATAAGTTTGTTTATATAAATAAATATAATTAAGAGAATATCTTACAAGTATAGGATGATGATCTACTGGCTTTTACATAAATGTTATTAAAGGTAATGGTGGCTTACAATAATATGTGCCCTATTTTCTTAAATTGGAATTACAAAGATTGATCAGCCCTTTCTATATCTAATACATATAATTAATTATGTTTTAATTTATTAATGGAGAGCTTGTGAATGGGTTTAATATCAGTTAACTATTGTTTGCTAATGAGTATAGGCAGAGGTTGGATGGCAACTATTAAAAGAGAGATTGTGGTACTACTTCAGTGAGTGGGTACAATGGTACATCAACATGAGAAAGATAAGCTTTTATGATCTGATGGGGTGTAGTTCATTGCTTATATGTGGATGTTCTTGGCCACTGAGATGTATCTGCTTTTAATTTAGGGTACATATGAGGGAAAAGTGCATAGAAGTGTTATGCCCAGAATTTGGGGTTTCAAGCAGTCTCCAACTTCTGCAGAACCTAGACCAGTGCCAATCTAATGATTAGGAACCCAGGCACATGGTGTTTGATCTATCCTTATGCACTTTAATCATTAAGATGCATGAACTACTGATATATATATATATATATATATATATATATATATATATATATATATATATATATATATATATATATATATATATATATATATATATATATTGTGACCCTTGGTTTATATAATTTATAAATCAATGATGGGAAGATAAACAATTTATGAGCATTTTTTTTTTTTGGTTTAAGAAAAATTTAAATACTTTATTTGAAAATTAATAACTGTGTTGTTTAAAGTTGACATATATAGAGAGTCTGTTTTGATTAATTTAAAATATAGATAGAATTATATAGAGAGTAGGGAATTGGCTTTTGTACACACTGTAATATCTGAAAAATAAATATTTATATGTTTAAAATAAAGAGGCTTTGTGAATCTTAATATTTATCAATAAAAATGTTGATACAATTTGCAATTGATCTCATTATAAATAGGTTTATAATTATAAGAAATTATAATTAATATTCTGAGCTAATAAAAACAGGCAGTTTTTTATGTAGTTTTGTTTTTGTGCATAGTATGTGCATGTATTTTGCAGATATATAATTTTTTTTTCTTTATAGAAATTTATTGTGTTTTATATTGTTTGATAATATAGTGTAAAATGATTTTGTTTGGATTTGTTATTTGCGGCTCCAAAATTTAAGGCTAAATAAAGTATTATTTAAATAATATTTATTTTACAAAAATTGTCAGTTATCTTATATATTCTTTTAAATGGTTTTCATAAATCATGAGCAATGTGTTTGGGCAATGTTTTTTTGTGAAATTGGAGCTGAAAATGACAACCCAAAACTAACATTTAACAGATGGGGTTAAAGGTTGATTCTGGAGAGAATCAAGAATAGAGAAAACAGATTTTCACCCCTTTGCTTATAAAAGACGCCAAGTAGAGTGAGGGGCTTGCTTATTGAGAACTGACTTGCTAATTCAAACTACCTTGCTAATTTCATCACTGAAGGTTTCCTCTGATTTTTTTTGTTTCTCTCTTGAATTGACTCAACTTATTAAGAAGTGTAAAAGTGTTACTTAAATATGAAGTGCTAATCCAGTTATAAATAGTGTGTATTTTTTTCTTCAAAGTCAATGATGACAAAATTCACTCAAAATAAAATACTTTGCCTTCAGTACCTCAATTTTTGTGTTGAATTTCTCAAAATTTATCTAAAGAAGACCTCTCAAGAATGGTTGTTAATAATTCTCTAAAGAGAACGATCAAACTTTTATATAACGTTAAATAGCCAATCCATATTTTAACAATAAAATGTGTGTGTTCTGATTGTGTTTAAACTTAAAATGATAAAAGGAAGAAGCATCTAAATTAAAACTGAGGAAAGAAAATCTTCAAAATGTGAAAGTAATCTACAGGATTTTTTTAAACTACTTTTAATTATCAATGTAGCTACTTCTTGGTTAAAGAAACAATATGTGCATATATATATATATATATATATATATATATATATATATATATATATATATATATATATATATATATATATATATATATATATATATATATTCTCCAAAACAAAGAGAATTAAATGGTAACTGTTGTTGGTGTACAATGATATCAAGTCTTCAAACTTAGCCTTGAAGGAAAGAGACATTCCATAATGTTTAATATTTATTATTTATTTTGCTTTATATGTGTAGCATGTTTAATAGAAAATTAATGATTATATTAATTTTATATTTTTTTTATTTAAATGTTTAAAAAAAAAAATAAGAAAAAAAACAGAAATAATTTTGATCCATAAGACCCAGTGAAGTAAAAAAAAGATTTAAAAATTGTTAACATGTACATATTTGTAATAGAAAAAAAGAAAATATTTTTATTGACAAAATTTTATGCTTAATATTGGATATGTGAAAAGTGATTGTGTGGTCATGTGAATAGTCATTGCTATGCTATAATATGTTGATTCAATCTGTTATTAATATAAAAATTGGAGGGTGTTGCTATGTGTTTGACTTTCAAAATTAAGAAAGTTCATGGTTTTGATTTATGATCCGGTCACACTTTGTCATTTCATTAAGATGTAATTGTTGTATATGTGTGTATATGTGAAACTATAAATGTTTGATATTACTGAGGTAGAGTTATCTTACTACTTCATAAATAAGAAATAACTATATCATAATTTATTTACTATGGCAATAGAAGATGAGGACATGTTTTCACTCCATTTATTTTTATTAAAGTAGGGAATTATTGACAGAGTTATTGTTAGAGTTGTGGGAAATGTTGTGCATGCCTATATAAAGTAAGTGTGTAGAGAAAGAGTTTCTCACATGATTCTAGTCTCAGAGAAAACTTCTCTCTGGCTAATGCAGACATTTGAAGTTGGGAGTTGTTGTTGTTTTTTTAATTTCTCTTACTGAGACATTGATATGGGCATTATAAAGTGCTGCATAGTGCTATGAAATATATAGAGGGTTTTTCAAAACAGGATAAAAGCTGCTTTGATAGGATTAAGGTTTCAGTCAGATGTATGTGTTGATGAATGGGATGACAAAGATTTTAATTTGGAAGCTGACCGATCTATAGTTGGATTTTGTGAAACATAGTAAGTTAAATATTGGCAAGTTGGTGCAACATGTTGATCTATCAAAATATATACAGTTGCTAAAGTGGGAAGTGGTTGATATTTAGCCTGCATGGATATAAAATTATAGTTCTTATATAAACCCATTTGTTGGACTGATTAGAGATTTTACATCACATCATCTTTTCATAGGAAATATAAAGATTTATTACTTGTTGTAATAATTAAATTCAGAATTATTATAAAGGTGTTACTGATTGCTAGAATAGTTCATTTTATGATTATTGATTATTGTAATGAAAGGGTGAGCAGAAATTTAGAAGTTCTATGAAAGTTATAAGAGAATTTCATATTATACTTAAATACAGAATTCTGATTATGATTCCATGCGTAAGCATCTTAACATTCAATTAAAGATGGGACAAGACAATGATTCAGTTATAAAAAAATTTAGTTAATTTAAATTTGTATTATGCATTATTATTATCATTATTTTGCTAATTTAAATATGTAAAATGTATCATTATTATCATTATTTAGTAAATCTCATATAATATTCAAGTGTAGGATATTATAGATGTGGGTTTTTTTTTATTTTATTTTTACTGTTGTAATAAAGATTTGTTATTATGAATTTACATGTGTGTCTTGTGTCTTAATGTTTCAAATATCTCCAGAATCTATGTCAACACTTATATCTAGAACTAATACCAGATTTCCATAATTTAAATTAATATAAGTCATTTTTATATTGATTGATTTCATAATTTAAATGTCCATAATTCATGTTATTTTGATTGATTCCATAATTGATTCATATAATTCATTTTATATTGATTGATTTTCATAGTTTATTTGCATAATTTATTTTTATGATCGATTTTCATATTTCACTTACAGAATTGATTCCCTTGATCGATTTGCATAATTAATGTCCATGTTTTACTTTCATAGTTTACTTTGGCAAAATACAATAGATTTAAAGCACTAATTAAATTTTGGCAAATATATATGAAATAGAATAAGATGAGAGAAAATAGTTAATTTAGATATATTAACATTAGTCATTTATTTTGTTGTAAATCAGACATAAAATAATTTTCCTGCTTTCGGTATTTAATATGATTCACACTAGTAAACTCACATTAAAATTTAATTTAGTTTATTTGGGATCATATCCATTGCAATGTAATTGTTCATAATTGCACCTTGTTAGCAGATCTAGATCTTGAGAAAGAGTATTTCGATTATTAAATCTAGGGGCTAGTGTGGAAATCAAGTAGCGTAAATATTAAAATTTGGGAAATATTATTATAATAAGGATCATGAAGATTAAGAGTTATCAGTTTAAAGGAGAACATAACACAGACATTCAGTGGTATATAATTGTAACTATTAAACGTGATACATGCTGAGAACAAAAAATAAAGAAATGATATTAAATGGGAATGATTTATTTATAACATTTCTGTATCCTACTTTAAATTATATAATAATTTTATATTATAAGCATAAGTTTTGAGTTCTCCACATCGATTATTAATTTGTTTCCATTCACGTATGAATTGAAAATGTATACAACATTGTCGTAGTTACTACTCAAGATCATGTATTTATATTAAAGTTGTGTAAAAAAGTTGTCTTATTATTATTCAGTTAGTAATAATAATTGATCATGGAAACATTTGCATAATTGTTGCTAGGTTTAAAACCAAGACCACTATAAATGAGTTGTATTTATCAACATTATATTTTTGAGAGACAATTTAATTACTTTCTACTCTGGTGGGCATTACCATATCATAGTTGCAATTTGGCACCATGGTATATTTAATCTTATTATTAATCTGATTAGACAAACACGTTAGCCATCCTTGTTTGATCCCAAGGTTAATGTTAGATTCAATTGACAAGCTACATGAAATAAATGAAATAATATAAAGTTGAGGTTACACACATAAAAGGTGAAGTTTGGTGCACATAAAGTGAAGTTAATAAGTGAAATAGAGAGTTAGGACTATAATATATATATATATATATATATATATATATATATATAATATATATATATATATATATATATATAAAAAAAAAAAAAAAAAAGTTCAATAATAAAATTATCATTTCCACACATGTAGGGAGGTAGAAATGCAAGTATATAAAAATAAACAATTATTTATGGAGCCATCCAGATACATAATTAATATTAACAAACTTATTTTAAATATGTAACTATGATCATCCTCAGTTAATGAGAACTGAATATTTGATAACTTAAACCCAGTCACAATAATTATTTATATAAACTTAAATTGCAAAATCATATAAGTAATACCTTAAGACATGGGGAGATTACTGATTTTTAATTAGACTGGTAACTTTATAGATGGAATACAGTTTTATTTATATAGAAAACATATTGCATTGATAGCCAATGCAAAATGCACATACATATGACTTTATTGTTATTACTTTTGTAAAATTACCGAAGCTTGGATTACATATATTACCACATTTTAAAGAATTTTTGTTATATAACATCTTTTGTAAAAGAGAAATATTAATCTAGTGGTGCATGAAGTAATAACTTAAAACTAATACTTTATTTATATTGAATAGTTTTAATAACAGCTTTGATAACATCTAATTTATGTAGGATTTATAAAGCACATTACAAGTAAACAAAATAATTTATAAATCAATTAAATAAATAAGCTTGTGATCCCTTCTTAATTCTTATATAATTCTGAGATTTGACATATAAATTACCTTGATATGATGGGGGGGGGGGTAAGAGAGAGAAATTTTAAGAAAACAATTTATATGTGTTATTTTTACCTTTTAACATTTAAAAAAACTTTATATTGGCAACTTCTTCACTCACTCCATCACTTGGGACTTTGAGAGTCAAAAAAAGTAAACAACACATTTGAATGATTTAAATTTTAATTCCCTTCACCATTCAAGATAATACATAAATGAAATACAATATAATTTTTAATTTATTCAATAAATAAGCAAGTAGATTTAACATTTAAAATAAATAAAATATGTGATATATAAAGTTAAGACCAGTTAAAATATATTTATATAAGTTAATGTTAAAATATTCTAAATATAATTCAAATATTTACTGGTAAACTTGATAATAACTTTAAGTCTTCTCTCTGCATAGATGGATAGATGGATGGTAAACTTCAGACTGGCATTGATATTAGAAGACATGGATATTCTTACATTTATTTCAATGGAACGGTTGGACTCCACATTTACAGCAATAACCAGAGAAGCCGAAGTCCTACTACTCACACAGTCTAGCAGGCATAGTTATCATAGACTGTTCTTTCTCTGCAGGTTAGATGCTTAGTAAACTGAATTAAGTTGAATATATTTCAAATAATAATCTTAATAATAATAATAATTTATATGTATCTGTCTGTTAAACAATGCCCCCTTCCATGTTTATATGTGTTATTTTAAGCATGGGGTCTATGTCTGCCTTAATGGATTTTAGGCTTTGAATTTAATTTCTAATTTTTGTTCCATTAGCATTTTTATTTCCTCAGATTTTTCTGTCACTGGTTTGGATTTCTGCACATTGTCTATAATTTTTTCACTGCAATGCTTTGCAGTATGTACAGGACATGAAAGTCTTGAACTGTAACTATTTCTGTTGATTACAGTTATAGATAGAGAAATATGACACTTACCTTTTTTTATTTAATGGCTTCTAATACCTCTCTCATTGTTTTAAACATTTTTTTTTCTTAATTGAGTTTTTTTATTTTGCCAAAATTCTTTAAATAAAATTATTTTTAACCAAATACTTTTAACCAAGTATTTTTTTCTAAAGTAGAATTAGTGTGGTTAGAATATTCAGCTTTTAACCTTTTTAAACAATAAAAATTATACACACACATGGTCATACTACAAATGTACACGGATATTACTAAATAAATTTTATATATGATGGGAGATGGGTTGAATTCAATTAAACATGAAGCAAGTCGATATAGCCACTTCAATGTATATATTATATAATAAGCATGCCAATAGCTCTTAACAAGCTTTTCAGAATATCCCTAATCCAAGCCTGGTTTCAAGCTCTGGCTTTCACCATTAAGGCACTAGAATATTTAAGCATTATCAATCTCAGCACTTTATCTAATGTTTAAATATTAATGAGAAATTCTGATATTTTCAGGCATCCATATACCTTTTTTTTCCAGATGTCTAATGTAAATACCCATATGGGACCAAAGTAAGTCCAGATACACAATATATTAATAGCTTTTTTGCAATATAAAATTGCCAATTCTTTAAGAGCAATAACAATAATTGCAAGGAAATAAAGTCAAATATCATGTCTCATCATTTAATAAACTTGTATGACCAATCATCACATGACCTCCTCCTCTTATGCTTGTGTATAATTGTTGTTAAAACAGGAAAAACTAACTAACTATATATATATATATATATATATATATATATATATATATATATATATTTTAAGCTAGAGTAATCGATAGTTGCCAGAAGGTTAGTGCATAAAATCCCCATCTAATGCCTACTCATTGAAAATCCCCAGACTAGTTTCTGGCTTATGGCCTTCATCAGTGAAGAGCCTTGGATCTGGGACCACTGCATCTAGATCTTAGGATCTAATGCAACCCTTCAGCAAACACCTTTTATCTCCATTTAATTACAAAACTATGAACCTTAAACTGAAAATAATGTTTTCAATCCAAGCCCATTAGCTTATATAGTCATTTGGGTCTGAACCCAGTTCACTACCCATACATTTTAGTGTCTTTGGTTTTTTAATAACCATAGCCATCACTATTCTATTAGGCAGGATTGATTTTAAGCCAATAAACATCATATGACAACTTCCTCTTATGCTTGTGTATAACTGTTGTTATAACAGGTAAAACTCACTATATATTTTACCACACAAAGCAAGCTAGAGTAATAATTGCATGCCAGAAGGCTTGTGCACTATATAGGGATTTTATACACAAGCCTTCTGGCATCTATTGATTATTCTAACTTGCTGTGTGTGTCAATGTATATAGTGAGTTTTGCCTGTTTTAACAACAGTTATACACAAGCATAAGAGGATGTGGTCATGTGATGTTTATTGGCTTAAAACCAATCCTACCTAATAAGATAGTGGTGGTTATGGCTATTAAAGAACCAAAGACACCAAAATGTATAAGTACTGAACTGGGTTCAAGCCCATATTACTATATAAGCTGAGAAGGCTTGGATTGAAAACATTAAGGTGTTTTCAGTTTAAGACTCATAGTTTTGTAGTTAAATGGAGATAAAAGGTGGTTGCTGGAGGGTTACATTAGATCCTAAGATATAGATGCAGTGCTCTCAGATGCAAGGCTCCTCACTGACAAAGGCCATAAGACAGAAACTAGTCTGGCAATATTGGATGAGTAGGCACTAGATGGAGATTTTATGCACAAGCCTTCTGGCATCCATTGATTATTCTAGCCTGCTGTGTGTGGATATATATATATATATATATATATATATATATATATATATATATATATATATATATATATATATATATGTGAGTTTTGCCTGTTTGTATTACAAATGAGCTTGCCAATAGCTCTTAACAAGCAGAGCTATAAACTGTTTTGAAAAAAGGGATTTTTCGAATAGCTTGGTAAGAGGTATTGGCAGCTTCATTTTATAACATTTGTTATACACGATTATTAAATTAAGTCATGTGAAATATGACTTGATTTCCTTGCAATTAGTATTATTGCTCTTAAAGCTTTGGCAATTTTATATTGCTAAAGCTACTAATATCTGGTGTAATTGAACCCGATTTTCTTGCAATATATATATAAGGTATTCTATATATTTTAAATTTAGCTTTTATTCATGCTTAACATGTTGTATATATATA